>WNYA01002006.1:0-52178 GCA_019512145.1 Engystomops pustulosus
CTTGTACATAGGGGGCAGTATTATAGGAGTTATACACTTGTACATAGGGGGCAGTATTATAGTAGTTATATTCCTGTACATAGGGGGCAGTATTATAGGAGTTATACACTTGTACATAGGGGGCAGTATTATACTATTTAGAAGACTCTTTACTGTAAATGACTTTTCTGAAGTTGGCACAGTGTGTGTGTATGTTGATAATGCTTGTACTTACATATTTGTTACTTTTAGTTGTTTCTGTTTCCTTTTTAGCCTCCAATGAGACAACCACCACTCCATCCCCGGGCAGACTTTCGGTGAGTGAGGTGGGGAGGGAGATAAATTTGACTTGTTTGTGCTGTATACGCCATTTTCCTCAGAGACCTCTGCTGGGTGTCCTGCACTGGTTACTGTCTCGTCTAGTGGGTGTAGTATTATGCTCTGCATTCCCTGCCATAGACATCTTATATCTAACATATATACAAGCACAACATAAACCAATATCTTGTCTACTCTTCTAGGAATCGGAGCGCCTGGCTGCAATAATTGTTCCCTCAGTGGTCGGTGGTATTATTTTAATCGGCATCATTGCGTTCTTTATAGTCAAAGTGAAAGAGAAGCGTCAGACGGAGGGAACGTATCGTCCTAGTAACGAGGAGCAGGCCGGATCTCGAGTAGAGACCAACGCCGCCCTGAAACTTCCTCCTGAAGAAAGGTTAATATAAGAGAGCGGTCCACGTGTGAGAGACTCCTATAGAGAGCCAGCATATCCATCCAAAGTACGGCCTACACACCGCACGGCCTCCGGTGGAGTAGACATTGGAGCATATCACCATGGAGATGGCTGTTCTCTTCTGACCATGTCTGCGCCTGGTCGTCCATACCTCATGTTATGACATGAAAATAGGTCACGTCCTTCATTTTAACTTGTTTTTACGAGCGTCCACATCCCCGGGGCGGCCGCTCATCCTGTCAGAATTTCTATGGGTTCAGAACTTTCCCATCCCCATCTATTCTTATGAAACAGTATTAGATATCTATAAAGAAAAAGTTATAAAACATGGCTGCAGGGTAAAAGATCCCATTTGACCCAAAATCCATTTTTTTTTTATCCCAACGTGAGTGGTTCACGTCTTTTAGTGCTTTTGTAGATAGCGTAATTATTTTTGTATTTATGCACCAGGAAATCATATAATAACGTATATTGTCTATTTAACTCCTCCACTAATAAATATGTTCATGATAGTTTTAATCCTCACGTAGTAATATGGTGCGAGAGGGATAATCCCAGGACACCGCCGCACAGGGACTACTCGGTTTACAGAAAATTTTTATTATATTAGTAAGCTTGCACAATTTGCCCCCCCCATGCTGCCGATCTTCTCCGAATGCCTCCGATATTGAGACGATGTTACCCCCGCTCTCTGTGGATCGTTGTCGGGACCTGCAGGAGTGTATTGTAGTGTATTGTACCACATATAATACACAAGACACCACCTCATGAAAATCGTACCAGCAGCTGACACTAAAAAGACAGGTTATATGACCCAATGATCCAGGAAGGTGGTCACTGCCAAGGACCACCCTACAATGTCTTACATCTGCACCAATAACAGAGCGTTGACATGTTCTCCACCTCTCAATATTACTACATAGGATTTAGAGGGACGTGGGCCTCGGAAACCCAGTCTCTGGTGACCCAGAACTGCTGCGGGTTTCAGTCATGGGAAAGTGAGAGCTAGTGTTTGCTGAGATTTCTGCTCTGCAATGGTTCCAGAGTAGCCTTTTCTCCCCCAATATTAGGGTGAGGTTTCACTGCTGAGCTCGATGTGGATGTCCCCAATTGTTTGTGATGTAGATTCTGACCCATTGTTTGGTCACAGAAAAAACAATGGGAAGTGTCTTTTTTTTTTTTTGTTTTTTTTTTGAGGAGCAAAATCCATGTCAAAATCATGAAAGATTAGCAGGGTTATGAATGCAGCTCTGGAGGCAAATGTGAAGTATTAGGCTCCTCTAACACAAGCAAGTGTCTAACTTGCGTCTAACTCGCGTGACGCTCTGTGTGTGATGGCTGGAACGTCCGGCCCACACTAAGATGTTGAGTTCAGTTCGGTTGCTCTGCGTTTGGGCAGGATGTTCCTGGTATCACATGCTACGTGTATGATGGGAGTTGGACACATCACACTCAGTACAAGATTTTTACATAGAGAAACTACAATGCCCCATAAGGGGTGGACATGTGATGACAGCCACTTATAGATGTACTGATGGATGATATAGACTACATGACAGAACATGGATGCTGCCGCCATAGGTGCTGTTCTTGGCCAGTTGGTCCACAGAAGTGCATCACGTGCCTTATACTGAATGTTTGTACCCCTCACTCTGTTACGCCAAATAACCATTTGCTTTCCACCGCACACTATTCCAAATATCCTGTTTTGTACTGATCTTGTGATTGTATTTTTTTTTTTCTACACATTTTAGTTGTAAATAAAAAATTCAATATTTTATCATGATGATCATGTTGTGTGTTTTATATCTCTTGAAAAGTCGTTCAGAAAGTCTCTTGGGTGCCATTCTCTTGCCTTTATAGTCTCCAACAAAACAGAACAACCATCAATCATTATAACTCTCCTCCAGCTAATATGAAGATGACATTGCTGATTATGCTGGGATTGCAACACGCAGGAAAGCAATACCAGTAGGCCGTGCTTGTATGACACCTAGTGGCCATAATGAATATATCAATATTTTATTCACTTCAAACTTATCTACGTATCAAATACACCTGAAAGTCTCATCAGGACAAGATCCTATGGGATAAACACTACAATATTATAAGTGTACCTTATATTTTACCAAACTTTACATAAATCAATAGTATGATGTAGGTTTTCCCCTCTGCAGCCAGTCATGTGCCGTTATCTGAGATGTTAAACCTAGCTGCTGCGACTCGCTGTTGCCCCTGCCCTCAGGATAGACTTCTATGTGATACCTCAGAGTCTCTTAATACCCTGTTTCCCCAAAAATATGACAGTCTCTTATATTATCATGCTGTATTTCTTGTGACTCCATTTCTATTAGAATCATTGGCCACAATCTCACGTGTTTAGTAAAAGCACTTCCCATAAATGACCCTTCTTATCCTGGTAGTTGCTGGTATGACATTTGCAGCACAAGAGTCAGTGATTTACTTCCATGAATTATTCCCCATGTCACAACCTTCTGCAGCATCTAAAAGATTTCCATATACTTATATATATATACATATATATATGGTATGGGGGGAAACGCTGCAATGACTGCCGCTAGGTCTTATTTTCAGGGGAGGCCTTATATTTCTAAGCCTGAACAAAATTGTACTAGGTCTTATTTTTGGTGATGTCTTAATTTAGGTGAAACAGGTTAGCAAGGGAGAAGTCAGAGAGTGAAATACATTTATTGGGAACAGAGGGGCCATGAAAGGTGTCTTTGATCCAAGTAAGTGGATAATAAATGTACATTACTCTAGAGAGGAGAACAGACAATCCAGCAAATTGACACTCCAAGCTACTAGCTGTGGCCATGATTGGCAGGGGTGGTCCACTTCTCCCTGGTCATGGCCATGGCTAGTAGCAAGAGGCATAAGTTTGCCAGATTGGTTGTTCGGCCGGCAATATGTCTGGGTCACATGACAGGACCTAAACTGAAACTAGGGGACCCCTCATATCTACATTCCTCTATAAAGATTAGTCCTTCTTCCTCTACTTCATCCTCTTGTCTATAGTAACCAATCACAGAACAGCTTTTATTTTTCAGAGCATCAATGCTGCGTTCTGTTTGGTTGTTATGGGCAACCAGTCCAGTCTATCTGTTAGATCCTGATTTGTGAAGCCTGTAAGCTCGGCCTTTAGGCTGTCACTGTTGTACTTGGGTGTATCTGGAGCGTGGCCACAGATTGTCATCATTAATTCATTGAATCGTGGCTGAATATTTAAATGTTTCACTGGAAGTTTTTACAAAACGAACAACTTTTTAAGTATTTGGTACCAAACTAGCAGAAACTTGTATAGGATGAGAAAGCCATGGTTGTATTCCTCCACTCACAGCGCCACAACAATCTGTGGGTTGTGTCTAGGATTATAGTTCAATCCCAACCAGTATTGGCTTAAGGACATAGTCTGGGTGCGGTAGGTACCATGCTCGGATGAAGAAGTCCTGGACATCTATTACAAATATGGTCTCCAACTTTTTTTCTCTTTTTCTTTCAAATATAACACTCAACATGTTGCATGCTGGGAGTTGTAGTTCTGTAACACCTGGTCAGTATCTGTCTATAAGGCATTTTGTGGTGAGTATTTTAGAAACCAGAGCCCTTGTCTTGATAACACAACGTTTTAGGTTTCAAATTTTTTCTTCAACTCCGAAACTTTGGGAACAGAGGTGTTCAAGTTGATGGGTTGCGGAGGTAGAACTTTGCTTGGATGCTCATTCCCAGTATCGATATGTAACTCGGCAATGGGTGTAGGGGCGTCTGATGTGGGACTTTTGGGGACAGTAAGCTTTGGTGTGCTCTGAGTCCTGAGGAAAACTGGACGAGTATTATAAGTGGAGGTGCTCCCTTTTGGACTACAGAAGGTTTGTGAGACGGGTCTTGATGTGTTAAACGACCAAGCATGGCCAGCTACTCGTGGCGCCTCTATGGATTCTTTCTTGGTCCCAGTCCATACCAATCTTGGGTCAATTGGAGCAGACTGAAAACGAGAGACAGCAGAGCGGACACTTGATCCAGATACAATGATGGGACTTCCACTTGGGGTGTTTGTGACTCTCGTTACCTGTCTGGGCTTTACAGCTAAAATATCTTTCTGCTCTTTGGACTCTTTCTTCAGGACAGTTATAATTTCAGGCTCTGGAGATGGAGAAACTATTTCTTCCTCTGGTTTAACCAAAGGAATTGGCACACTAGCTTGAGGAACAGATGGTGTAACCTGAGAGAAATTGGTGGAGGTCTCTGGAATTGTGGAGGACTCTTCATGGTTCTCTATGATTGTCGCAATGTTCTGTTTTGTCTCTGGAGGGGCTTCCTGAATAGGTGACATGAATTCGCTGCTCTCTGAGATAATCTGCATGCTCTCAGATGTGGAGTCCTCCGCTTCTTTATAATCTGATGACCCCTCGTCCACTTCTTGTAGGTACCAGAGATTGGAACTTCTTGGTTGGCTCAAACTGAGCTGTAGGTCCTCATCACTCGGTGCACATAAAGACTGGAACTAGAGGGCAGAAAGATTAATTATTTCCATACATCCTTGGTATACTTGTAGGGAATGGGTTTAAAGAGCAAGTTAATAAGTTATAGAAGTTCACAGTTCATTGAATATATGTTTCCTCTTACCCGTGTGAAGTATGGACTGTCGTCTAGATTAAAGCAGTCCAGGCTGTGCGCACCGTATAAGGCACGTCCCTCATCTGGAGCCCTTGTGTTTAGGGTTTCAAAGATTTCATTTAGAAGATCCATTCCCTCATCTAATAGAGGGAAGTCCTCTTCCCCAGGTCCCAGATCCTGCTCTTTTCCTTCTTCACCATATCTGAGAGAAAATAACATGAAAGGGATACGGAAACCCCAAAGACTATGTAGGCTGAGGGGCCTGAGCACAAAAATAAAAACAACCTCTATAATAGTCTTACAGGTGAATTGTCACCCATAATTGTACTCGTCACTTGTGGCCCTTATAAAAAGGACATTATCCTTTAATATAAACTGGATTCTAACATTCAATGTAATTTATTGTGTTTGGTTTACATGGACTCGTCTGTGTTACGAAGAATTATTTATGGAATTCCAGGACGATTCACTCACTTTTGGCTTTCCCAGCTATCTCCTTCTGCAAACTTTTTTCCTGGTCTCCTGGGACGAGACTGTAAACAAAAGTGATCAGTAAATTTATGGAGCTGTTCATACTATTGAGCCTCATTCAGGCACATCTAAGCGTTCCTATCGCCCCCTTAAACACTTGTGATATTGGGGCTATATTATAGAATCTATCATCGTGTGACTGGGAAGGTCACTTACTTGTCCGAAGTGCTGGGTGATGGGCAATCGGTTTTGCAGTTTCTCGTGGTTTTGGGTAGGACATTCATCGCCTCTGAATGAACCCACTCGCTGCATCCGATGATCCTGACAGGGTATATAAGTCAAGATACTGAGACACACATTGCTGGCAAAGGAAAAAGGATGTCAATGACACTGGGGGCTGAATTAGACCATTGGAGTCCAGTCTGTGTCATGTAGAAGGGAATGGACCTGCAGGTGATGAATTCTCACCTTGTGTTTGATACGTCTCTTCATTCCCTGTAGACTTGTCTTTGCTTGTCCCTTGGCCTAAAATAAAACATTATAAAAATATGATTAATATATTATGACAATGGATGCTACTTAGTGCCCCCTGAACGTACCAGCTCCCCCATTACTTACATATCTGAGCATGTTCTTTACAGTGGGATGGGTGCGATTCTTCATGTTATTGATCAGTGTGCCGCCTCCTTTCTGGAGACAGGATAATGAATAATCCCAAACAACAAAACTCATTAGTTCAGATTAATATTGGAAAGAATAATTGAGAGTAGATGTTTTATAATAATATGCAGATGGTTTTACCTTGAGGTTTTCCAGCCACAGCTGATAGGACTTGGAAGCTCCTAGAAATGAACATAAACCTATGAGTAGCAAAACATATAACCTGGGCATGTCAAGTCAGTGATTGCCTCTAACCCCGTCCCATTGCCTCAGATGTAGCCCCTCCTATAACGGGGTAACCTGCCCACTGATCCTTCCATTAAATGTATATAGCCTATATCTCCTGTGACTGACGCCAGCATATATCAAGTTATAGGCAACAGAAGGATAGCCCCCCCATCTATCTCTATGCCAGCCTACCCCATATTTAACTGTAGTGCTATCCTATGTTCTTCAATATACTATTATTACTAATGAAGGCACTGTCTTGCGTGCACTATTAACATAAAGGACACTATGTGGCATATATTTTTATAAGGCAGTACATGGCTGGAAGAAGCTGTCATGGCGGCCTGGACCGTTGGAGAAGAAGGAAAAAGAACAACTGCTGTCAGAGGCGGCAAAACTTGTAAATCATTAGATGTAATGTATGTGATATAAGTGCGGGGTGAAGGGCGTTAGGGGAAAAGGGGATAGTGGAATTCAGTACATATAGAATGGAACTTTGCTACCCTGGCATTGCCCCTGATAAGACTATAAACAACCCGTATACATCTTTCAATCTGAGGAAATCTAACGTCTTGCAGTGAAGATGGAGATGCGAGGTGTATGGTACCTGACAGGCCGCAGTTAGTCACCTCCTCCTCAAACACGTCTGTGAAATCTTCTTCTCCAGAATTCAGCTTCTCCAGGCGATTGTCAATGAACTAAGAGGAGAAAGTGTCATCTCTATAAAACTTATATGTCTCTATCTATAGTCCCAAAAATAATTACAGCTCAGCTCTGATAATGGGAATTATTCCCAAAGTTTGCTTAGACGTGAATGGCTATGCCGTCATCTTGGCTGCAATAGTTGTAGCGCCACCTTGTGGTTGACATTACATTGTCTTCTTGTATTGGACTAGCGTGCAGGTGAAGTTCTCATACAGCAGTTGTCACCGTGATACAGTAAATGTAAGTGTCCAGACCTGTGTAAAGAGCTGTAGGTGCACGGCGTCCTGCAGGAAGGTCCTCATAGAGCTGCATCTATGGCTCAGAAATGTGTCCTGACAGAAAGAGATGGGCTCCCCCTGAATATACAAGACACAGGTAGTGAGAAAAGAGATTGCTGCTTTCACACTAAGAGTACATTCAGACACACGTCTTACGAATGGCCTTAGCCCAGGCGTGCAGTAGAGAGGAGAAGCGAGAGCGGCTCTCTCCTCCCCAATCCATAGAGAAGACAGCAGCTGGTGCCATACCACGGCGATATATAGGACATGTGCTACATTTCTCTGTGCACCATGCGCCATAGGTGGCAATGGGGACCGATATCCGGCCACCAATGGAAGCAGTGCCACATGGAGGATCTCACGGCCAAAGATCGAGCACCCTCAATCTTTTTTGCGGCTATGGTAACGGTACTATGGTGGCCGTATGCTAGACGCTGTGTATACCGCTGCCACGTATGGCTGTGTGAAAGCAGCCTAAGATGACAGGCAGCTCCTGCATATAAGGCTGGGTTCACACCATGTTTATTGTGTACGCTGGGAAAGCACCCAACGTATACGCTTAGCATATACATTGACAATCAGTGGCAGATGGAGGCATAGTTGTTCTGTGTGGCCACTATATGTCCTGCAGGATGGAAGGACATGGCAAGTGGAGGCAATGTACAGTTATGGGTAGCGGATGCAGCGTATGGCATCCATCCCCCAGCCCCACCGAGTGCATACATCGCTCAGCGGGAGGGAGGACCTGGTCATGTCACTGTCCATATTAGGACAGTGACATCACTGGGGGAACGCCACATTCAGTGGCAGCAGCCAATGCCAGCTCCTGCCGATGTACATTTCTCCCCGACACCCATATTCAGGTGGGAGAGGGGGGTGGGCTCACCAGGAACGTCCATGCTGTACCCACATACTACCACCATCCAGTAAGGAAACTGCCATATAGTGCAGAATCATTGGTGATACCCTGTAGACCTTGTCCTGCTCTCCATTCATTTATATGGGATGTCGAAGTCTTAAATAGACTTGCGGTCCGCTGCTATGCAAATCATGGGGGTCCTGACACTCAAAACATTCCTTTAAAGCATGTAATGTAATATTCCCTATTTTCGGATGATTTCCCTTTAATAGCTGCTGCTGTGCTGATTCCATTACAGTTTTCTCTCTGGTCTTCATTGTGTGCCATGGTATTGTCTGTAATGTCACTATTACACGGCCATTACTGGGACTCTCTAGGAACCCAATGCTCTTCCGGTCCCCAAATTTCCTACATATATTTGTGGTAAAACCTATGAGGTGGCACCTACCGGTGTACAGATGAGGGCCTCCCTGTAGCTCCCAAAGAGCAGGGCTTGGGCGCTGAGGAAGGCGCGTGAGACCCCATCACCCATTAGTGCTGACTGCTTTGTCAGGCGTAGTTTCAGCAGCGAGACCTGGGAAAGAGATAGAGAATTACACTGATACACTGTCACATCCACCTCATACACAAGGCTCCGGGGACCAGAGGCACATGAGTATGAGTATTGTCATACACAAGGCTCCGGGGACCAGAGGCACATGAGTATGAGTATTGTCATACACAAGGCTCCGGGGACCAGAGCACATCGTATTGCGATATTGTCATACACACGTCTCCTGGGGACCAGAGCAGCATGACGTATGAGTATTGTCATACACAAGGCTCCGGGGACCAGAGGCACATGAGTATGAGTATTGTCATACACAAAAAAGGCTCCGGGGACCAGAGGCACATGAGTATGAGTATTGTCGTACCGCTCCGGGCCAAGGCACAGATATGAGTAATTGTGTGTCGAACACGAGCTCCGGGGACACAAGGCACATGAGTATTGTATTGTCATCCACAAGGCTACCGGGACCAAGGCACATGAGTATGGATATTGTCATAGCACAAGGCTTGTCCGGGGGCTCTCGAGAGCAATGAGTATGTGGTCTTGTCATAGCACAGGCTTCCGTGACGGAGAGCACAGGTAGTATGACGTATTGTCATACACAAGGCTCCGGGGACCAGAGGCTGGGTTGGGCTATGAGTATTTTATATCTCAAGCTACTCAAAAAGAACAAAGCGGGTGAGTATACAAATGGTATAAACTTTTTAATGTATCAGCATTAAAAACAGTTAAAAAAATATGGCAGACCACCAGAACATCAAACCCGGTCACAGTAATCAAGAAAATTAGGAATATATAAATAAACACACTGCAATGGTACAAAACATCCAAGCCAGCCAATAAGATAATCTCAGCACAAAACATCAGGCATGTCTAGTACTACATACGTATACAATGCAGTTGTCGAGTGCCAAAGGAATCAAAATTAGCAGCAAATAGAAATTTACGCTAGTATGTGGGCAGTACGAGGATGTGGGAGAAAGGACCCCACGCGTATCGCCCGTGGGTCAGGATTCGTCAGGGGAATCATAAAATGGTGTCACTATGTACATTTTTAGTATGTGGACCACAATCATTTGCATTATACAGGTTATGTGTGTATTATCCCTGTACTGTGAGCTAGTGGATCCCACTGTGCTTTATCACGTGACTTGTATTTATACTCTGTACTAGTGACAGTTCACTGTGTGTATTATCACCTGTACTGTGACATCCTGTGTGTATTATATCCCTGTACTGATGACCATCACTGTGTTGTATTAGCCCTGGTAACTGTGACCTGCACTGATGTGATTAATATCCCTGTACTGTGCATCACGTGTGCTATTATATCCCTGTACTGTGCATCACTGTGTGTATTATCTCTGTACTGTGACATGACTGTGTGTTTTAATCCCTGTAACTGTGACAGTAACTGTGTGTAGTATCCCTGTACTGTCGCATCACTGTGTATTCTCTGTACATGTGACATCACTGTGTGAGTTATCCCTGTTCTTAGTGCATCACTGTGCGTAGTACTCTCTGTACTGTGACATCACTGTAATGTGTTATCCCTGTACTGTGACATCAGCTGTGGTGTAGTATTAATCCGTGTACTGTGACATCACTTGTGTGTTATTAACGCCTGTACGTGCAGATCCCTGTGTGTATATCCCTGTACATGTGACATGCACTGTGGTGTTAATCCCTGTATCTGTACAATCTACTGTGTGTGTAGAGTTTCTGTAACTGTGACTCACTGGTATGTGTTATCGCCTGTACTTGACAGCACTGTGTGTATTTCCCGTATCGTGACACTCACTGTGTGTTATCCCTATAACTGTGACATACCGTGTGTAGTACTCTCTGACTGTACATCACTGTGTATTATTATCCCTGTTACTGTGACTCACTGTGTGTATATCCCCTCCGTACTTTGACATTCCTGTGGTTTAAGTATCCTGTAGCTGTTGACATCACTGTGTTATATCCTTTACTGTGACATCACGCTGTGTGCATTATCCCTGTACTGTGATACTCACTGTGTGTATTTCCCCTGAACTGTGTATACGAAATAGCTGTGTCATTATCCGTGCGGCGTGACTCACATGTGGTATTTCCCTGTACTGACATCACTTGTGTGTTCTCCTTGTACTGTGACATTACTGTATGTTAATTCTCTGTACTGTACTTCCATGTGTGTATTATCCCTGTACTGTGACATCACTTGTGTGTTATCCCGTAGAAGTGTGACATCACTGTGGTGTTTCCTTGTACTGTGACATCACTGTGGTGTATATCCCTCTACTGTGACATACTGTGTGTTATCCCTGTACTGTGACTATCTGTGTGTTAATCCTTGTAGCTGTGACATCACTGTGTGTATTATCCCTGTACTGTTGACATCACTGTGTGCATTATCCCTTGTCCTGTACATCATGTGTTACTATGCAGCTGTATGTGTCTTTTAATATCCCTGTACTGTGACATCACTGTGTAGTATCTTACTGGAACCACTGTGACGTATAGTCCTCGGATCTGTGCATCGACGTTGCTGTAGTTTTTACTGGGGCATCCACTGATTCGTTACCCTGTACTGAATCACGTTGTATCCCTGCTAATCACTGTGTGTATACGTATGTGCTCACTGTTTCCTGTACCGTGACATCATCACTGTGTGGTATCTCTCGTACTGTGACATCACTGTGCTTATTCCCCTCTGTACTAGGCTGTGTGTATCCTTACGACATGTGTGTGCATTATCCCTGTACTAGTGACTACGACTGGTGTGTATCCTGTACCCTCCGTGTACGTTATCGTTTGTGACATCACTGTGCTCGCTTTACGTATCACTGTTTATCTTATCACGTACTGACATATGTGTGTAACCTGTAGTGAACATCGCTTGTGATAGCGTCTGATATCACTAGTATACCCCCGCTGTACTGGTGACATCACTCGAATCCCTAGTCGGTCGGGTGCATTCCCTACTAATATGTCACATTACTTACCGCGGATGCCCAGTCGCGATCCACGGCTGCATCTCTGTCTCTGGATTCGGTCCGGCCGGGATTTAGAATGTAGTTGTCTTGCCGCCGTCCACCAGGTGCGCTGCTGCGCTGAAAGTCATCTCATCGCGCGGAATGCACCACCCTCGGACCCTGTGAAGGTAAGCTCATCCGCCAAGCGAACACTTTTTGGATTTAATTAAATCTCGGCGGTTTTTTCGCGAACCTCGGGTAGTTTTCGTTCAGACCACCCCCCCGATTTCCGTCGTCGCTCGCGCATAGCCGTGCTCCGATCGCGGCCACAATCCGAATCCGACGCGGCGGCCCACAATCCCTGGGCAATTCGGTACAATCGGCGCAAATGCGGAAATTTCGGGTAACACGTCTGGGAAAACGCGAATCGGTCGGGGCCGCTGTAGGTAAATGACCCCCTGTGTGTTTATCCCCCTGTACTGTGAGATCACTGTTGTTAATCCTTGAACTGTGCATCACTGTGTATTCTCTGTACTTGGACATGCACGTGTGTGTATTATCGCACTGGTCTGTGACATCACTGTGGTTATCGGGCGCTTACTGTGACAGTCACCTGTGTTGTTATCCGTTGTAGTGACATCACTGTGTATATTATCCTTACTGTAATCACTGATGTATATATCCCTGTACTGTGGACATCACTGTTGTTATCCGTTGTGCCTGTGAGCACATCACTGTGTGATATTATCCCTGTACTACTGTGACTCACTGTTTGTGTTATCCTGCTGTACTGTGACATCACGTGTGTATTATCCCTGTACTGTACACTCCTGTGTATATTATCCGCTGTACTGTGACAATCACTGTGTATATTAATCCTGGTGACCGTGACAACACTGTGTGTATTCGCCACCTGAACTGTGCGTCACTGTGTGTATTATCCCCTGTACTGTGACAATCATGTGTAATTATCCCTGTACTGTGACATCCACTGATGTGTAATTATCCCCTGTACTGTGACAATCACTGTGTGTTTCCTTGTAGGCTGAGGTGCAATAATTACTGGAAACACTGGCTTCTGTACAGGGTTTTAGTCACATTATCGTATATAAATGGGGGGGGGAGGTGGGGGGGGGGATTTATCATACTCTGGGACCGTTTAAAAGTCCGCCCCCCCTTGATGGGTATGCGCTCGTCTGATGTGGCGGCTATGCCGGGCAAACTAGGCCATGTTCTGACATACGTTTTGTATAAAACACCTACACAGGGTCCTGTCCTGTGCCCCCTACGTCTCCAGCAGAGTCGCTGCGCGCCTCTGCACCCTCTTGCGCCCCCGTCCATGGCCACTGATGTGGAGGCGGCCGTGGTCACAATAATAATCACCAACTCTTGGTCAGTGGGCCGGAATTTGGTTGCGATATTTTCAGTTCGTTTCCTGGCCGTGGAGGCAGGTGATAATCTCCCCCATATTACTCACTGGACTATTTGTGGGCGTAGTGGAGGGTATATAAATGGCTACAATACCCGGCTGGCGCCTTAACCACAAGCTGGGGCATGATGTCTCCAGCATCCTGAAATGGGTCATCCAAGATATTTGTGTTCCATGGTGAATACAAAAACCACATCTCCAGGATGGTGGCTATCACCTGCTGTGAAGGAAGGTATAATAATGAATAGTCTTTAATAGTCGCCATACACATACCGTAGCGCTTATTAACGACAGAGTGTGAGGCCCTCGTCTTACATAGTCTTACAGTTAATAACACTCTATATTTTGAATTTTAGCTATGATTTTGATGTCTGAAAACTGACTACCTCTATTAAACTGCGTGACCCCATCAGAAGGGCATGGGGGGCTGAGGAGGAACATAGGACAGTTAGGCGGATAAGTACGTACCATCGGACCAACAGGCCTGAGTATGGACCGCACCTGCAGTAGTCCAGAGGGTGAGGCGGGAGTGTAGGGATGTAGATCGTGCCTGCCAGGACATGGGATACAGGAGGCGCCCTGCAGAGTCATGGACAAGACGGCGGTGAGCTGCGACGAGGGACACACAGGTCGATCCTCCGAACCATCCCTGTTGTGTGTCACCACAGATCACTAGACCTACAACGCCCGCTAATTGCGGCACACAGGGTTGGTCATTTACTAGGCTCCGAATCGCTTTTTTTCGTCTTTTTCTTGATTTGCCGTATTGCCCGCGGTTTTTTGGCGCCATCATCGCGGGCCGCAATGCGCAACGGAACGGGGGGGGTGGGGGGGGGGGGGGGGGGGGGGGGGGGGGGGGGGGGGGGGGGGGGAGGGGGGGGGGGGGGGGGGGGGGGGGGGGGGGGGGGTGGGGGGTGGTGGGGGGGTGGTAGGTGGGGTGTGGGTTGGGGGGGGGTGGTGGGGGTGGTGAGAAGGTGCGGGGGGTTGGGTGGGGTGGGGGTTGTTGGTGGGGGTGGTATTTGGTTGCGTGTTGGTGTTGTGGTGGTGTTGGGTTGTTGGGTGTGGGGTGGGGGGTGTGGGTGAAGTTGGTGGGGAGGGGTGGGTGTGGGGGAGGTGGGGTTTTTTATTTCGTTCTTAATTAATTGTTTATGGTGTTTTTGGTTTTTTGTATGTTGGATTTTTTTTATTTCTTTTTTTGGGGTGTGTTTATTTTTTGTGTAGTTGGTGGGGTTGTTTTTTCTCTTTGGTTTTTATTTTCTTCTTTCTTTTGGATTATTCTTTGTTTTTTTATTGGGTGTGTTTTTCGTGGTTTCTGTTTTTGTTTTTTTCTTTTTTGGTTTGGTGATTTATTGGTTTGAAGTTATTATTAATTAGTTTTTGTTTCTAATTACTGTCTTTTTGTTTTTGTTTTATTTTTATTGTTGTGTTTGTTGCTATGCTTCGGGGTTTTAATTGGTTGGTGTTTGTGTAATAAGGTGATTTTTATTTGTCCGTGTTTATTTTTTATTTCTTTGTTGGTTTTTGTGTCTGTGGTTTTATTTTTCTTTTAGTGTTTTACTACATTTTAGTGGGGGTTGTCGTAGTTTTGTTTTTTTTAGTTTTGAAAATTATATATGTGTTGTTTGTTGGGGGGGTTTGTTGTTGGTTTGGTTTGAGATATTTTTTCTTTTTTGTTTAAGGTTGGGTCTTGGGTTTAGTTTGAGTGTGTTGTTTTTATATTATGTTGGGTTAAGGGTTTTTGTTTTTTTGGATATTAGGTAGGTTTGGGTATGGGGTAGAGGTCGGTGTTTTTGATTTGTGTTGATGTTTGTAGTTGTATTCGAGTTAGTTTTCTTGATTTAAGTTGGGGTGGTTAGTGAGGATTTTTTGTCTTTTTTTTTTGTTTGTTGGGGTGGGATCTTTTTTTTTGTTGTTAAAATTTATTGGAGTATAGTTGAATTGGTTTTGGTTTGTCTTTTTAATGCGTCAGGTTTATGGCATTGTAATGATTGTGGGTAGATGTTGGGTGAATAGTTTTCTGAGTTGGATTTGTTGTGTTTTGTTTAAAAGGTATTTTGGTTTGGTGTTTTTATGTGAGGTGGGTTTGTTGCTTATTGTTGGTGTTGTTTTTATGGATGGTCTTTTTTATTGGGTTAATGATTGTTTTGGGTGGTTGGGGTTGGGTGTGTAGTTTTGTGGAAGGTTTAGGGGACTTTTTTTTTGTTTTTTTGTTTTTTTTGTGTTATTAGATTAATCGGGGAGAATGTTGGTTAGGGGGGGGGATGGGTGTAACGATTCGGACATAAAAAAGTTGGTGACTCCGGTGGGTGAACTCTGCCTGGACTTCAGACGCAGCAGCGATAAGAACCTAGTGGACACGGCCCAACTAGCCTTTAGTAGGAATCGCCAGCACAGACACCAAATCCTCTACTGAGGACAGGACGCGATCAGCGACAGGACCAGGGTCAGTAAATCTGATACACACGTCTCTTCCCTCTCATCGTAATCCTTCTTTCCCTTTCTCCCATCGGTTACTGTCCCTTTAGATGTGTGTGTACGGTGGGGGGCGGTGGGTGCCCCCATCTAGTAACACCAAGGAGCGATTGTAACTCCCGGACTCCTGTCGCGATCCAGCGGCGCGTTCTCGATCCAAGGACGCGCGTCGTCCGGCGGTTCCTAAGGTATGCGCCCGATGTCCCCCAGTGTCGCTGCGGGCGCTGTCTAAAGTCACCATTATATTCGCTGGTGCTCTTTTCTCCCTTCATTTTGCATAGCACGAAAGTTCACCCAGTACCCTCCTGTGGGGTGGGTGGGGGGTACTCTTTGCCTGCAACGTGTGCGTCTTCCATTCCTAGTGATCCACAGATTCTCCTCCCTGTCTATCTGCTCCGCTCTCTTCCCTGTCGGCTCATGTTCTCCACGTTTAAAAAAAATTTAAGTGCTGTGGTGAATTCCGCGGGTTGGTCCGAATCCGGTCGGCTCTATTCCTTCCGCACCCCTCTCGCGATTTTCCATGGTGATGCATGCTACTGGCACCGATGCCCCACAATCCATCACGTCCCAAAAACGCGGGCAATTCAGTTAAAAACAGAGCAAATTGGTAATATATCGAGAACCCGACGAAAAAAGCTGATCGGGCCCTTAGGGGAATCAAATGACCCCCACATCTTCTATATTCAATCACCCATCAGTCCCATAGTGTTGTAGAAATGTACGATACGACTAAGCTAAATTATACACGGCCAGTCTGACTGAGAGCTCCATTACTTAATTCTCCTCGGTGTTCTCTATCATCCATGGCATTATACGTGTCACTTTTCCTTAATTTTTGTTAAGGCACATACTGTTTCTCTTGTTCCCTTGTGTGGGGGGTGCAGAGATTTGACTGCAGCTTTGGGGGAACTTCTTCGCGGCACCACCCGTCATGGCAGTTGGCTTCAGTAAATGTCACTTTAACACATATACATTGACATACCCAATACCCGTGCCTCCGGGGCGTGGGGAAGGGATTCTCCTAGGAACGTTTATATAGTCTAACGCTGTGGTTCCAACGCGTGTTGACTGGTGATCGGGTTGCTCGTGTTACCATCTCCGGTGTTACCGTTGCGGGCAGTGTACATGACCCGGGCTCTCACAGTCGGTGCACAATCAGAGGGGGGCTGCTGATGGTGGAGGATTTACAAGAAATTAGACTTCTAGGAGATCACAGAAGTCGTATCTCCCCCCCAGGACGGCTTTTCATACATAGTTGTTTAGCTGACACCAAATAGTGAACTGTTTTTAGGAATGATTAACGGATTGGGCTTAGTAATTCTCCTTTACTGGCTACTCTCCAGAAGAGTTCCAGAAAAGTTCAGAGGAAAAGCCACGTGAGTAGTTTACTCCGCCAAAAGGGTGGAGGAAAGATCTGGTCCCTGAGGTTGAGTGACAGGAGGAGGAACGGACAAACCTGAGCTAAGGGTAGTCCTACCAGAAGATTGAGTCAGGGTGGGGTGGTGGACGGGCGGTTAGGTTGATGGGACAGTGAGTTAGGGGGCCATGGAGGTGAGGGAAGTAAAGGTGTGAGGTGAGGGGCAGTGAGTGATGGCAGTGAGGTGTAGGTCAAATAATGTGTGACCAGGTGCATAGAGGATGGGCAGTGAGGTGAGGGGGCACAGTGAGGTGAGGGCAGTGCAGTGTTAGTGGCAGTGAGGGTGAGGGCATGTGAGGTGGGGGGGCAGTGGGTGTGGAAAGGGGTCAGTGGGTGTGAGGCCATTGAGGTGAGTGCAATGAGGTGAGGCGGCAAGTAATGTATAGGACGGCAAGGAAGGTGTGAGGTTCATTGAAGGCGAGGGCAGTGAGGTGAGGTCATGAGTGAGGCAGCGTGAGTGAAGGGGCGTGAGGTGAGGGGCATGAAAGAGTGTGAGGGGCATGAGGTGAGGGGTCATGAGGTGAGGGGCAGTAAGGTGTTAGGGGCAAGTGAGTTGTGCAGTGAGGTGAGGGCAGTGAGGTGAGTTCAATAGTGAGTGGCTAGGTTGTGAGGGGCAGTGAGGTGATGGCGTGAGGTGAGGGACAGTGAGGTGCAGGGGCAGTGAGTGAGGGCAGCTTAGTTGAGGGCCATAATGTGGTGAGTGCCGTGAGGTGAGGGACGTGAGTGTGAGGGTCAGTTAGGTGGGGACAGTGAGTGAGGTGCAGTGTAGGTGAGGGGCATTGAGGTGACGGGGCGTGAGGTGAGGGTCAGTGAGGTGAGGGCAGTGAGGTTAGGGCATAAGGTGTGAGGTGCAGATAGGTGTGAGGGCAAGTGTAGGTGAGGGTCGATGTGTAGGGGCATGAGGTGAGGGGCAGTGGAGGTGAGGGCAGTGAGGTGATGGCGTAGGTGAGGGCATTGATGTAGGGGGTAGTGAGGTGGAGGTGGCAGTGAGTTAGGGGCAGATGGGGTTGGGGGTCGAGTTGGCGGATGATGGTGCAGGGGGTTGAGTAGATGGCAGTGAGGTGAGGGGCAGTGAAGGTGACGGGGCAGTAATGTGGTGAGGGGCAGTGGTGGAGGGCAGTGAGTTACGGGGCGTAAGGTGTTAGGACAGTGCGGAGGTGCAGTTAGTGAAGGGGCAGTTGTAGTGGGAGCAGTGGGTGAGGTGGCCGTGAATGTAGGAGGGCCGTGTAGTAAGGGTCAGTGAGGTAAGGGGCAGTGAGTAAGGGCATGAGGTAAGGGGCTTGATGTAGGGGGCAGTGAGGGGAATAGTAGTGAGTGAGGGCATGCTGTGATGGCAGTTAGGTGAGGGGCAGTGAGGTGAGGGGCAGTGAGGTGAGGGCAGTGAGGTGAGGGCAGTGAGGTGAGGGCAGTGAGGTGAGGGCAGTGATGTAGCGGGTAGTGAGGTGAGGGGCAGTGAGTTGAGGTGGCAGTGGGGTGGGGGGCAAATGTGGGGTGAGGGCAGTGAGGTGAGGGCAGTGAGGTGAGGGGCAGTGAGGTGAGGTCATTAAGGTTTTAGGGGCAGTGGGGTGTCAGGGCAGTTTGAGGTGAGGGGCAGATAAGTGTGATGAGCGTGCGTTGAGAGTCATTTATGTGCAGTGGCAGTGTAAGTGAGGAGCATTTGAGGTGAGGGGCAGTGATGTATGGGGCCAGTGCGGTAAAGTGGCAGTGATGTAAGTGTGCCGTGAGGTAGGCAGTGATAGGTAAGAGGGGACAGTGATTAGGTGGGCCGTGATGGTGAGATTAGTGAGGTGTATTTGCAGTAGGTCGGGGGCAGTTCGGTGAGGGCAGTGCTGTTTAGGGGCCCTTTAGTGAGGGCATGACGTAGGGGCAGTTAGGTGAGGGGCATTGGAAGTGAGGGAAGTGAAGTGAGGGTAAGTGATGTTAGGGGCAGGTGAGTGAGAGAATGAGTAGGGGGCGTTAGGTGAGGGGTAGTAAGGTTCGGTACTGATCAAGGGGCAGTAAGTTGTAGGGTACTTATGAAGGGGGCATTGATGGTGAGGGAGTGATGTAGGGGCAGTGAGGTGAGGGGCAGTGATGTAGGGGGCAGTAGAGATGTAGGGTAGTGGATGTAGGGGGCATTGGGATGTATGGGCAGTGCTGTGGGGCAGTGAGGGGGGGGGCATGATGTAGGGGGTGGCAGTTGAGTGGTTGCATGGTATTGATGTCGGGGCTGTCGGTAGGGGCAAGGTTACTGTATGGGGTTCTGCTGAGCGTGAGCGTAGTGATGTAGGGGGGGGCAGTTGGATGTAGTGGCCTGATGATAGGGGCATGAGGTAGGGGCAGTGAGGTGAGGGTAAGTGAGTAGGGGCATTGATGTAGGGGCAGTGATGATGGGGCGTGTGTAGGGGGTATTGAGGTGAGGGTAGTGATGTAGGGGCATGAGATTAGGGTAGTGATTAGGGGGCGCATGAGGTAGGGGGCAGTGAGGTGAGGGCAGTGATGTAGGGGGCAGTGATGTGAGGGTAGTGATGTAGGGGGCAGTGAGATGAGGGTAGTGAATGTAGGGGCAGTGATGTAGGGGCAGTGATGTAATGGGCATGAGTAGGGGTAGTGATGTAGGGTATTTGTGTAGGGGGAATGAGTGATGGTAGTAATGGTAGGGGGCCAGTTGAGGTAAGGGCAAGTGGATGTAAGGGGGCGGTAGGGAGGCGTGATGTATGCGTGCATGGATTTTAAAGAGTATGATGGTGGGGCATTGATGTATGGTGGTGGAGGTGAGTGATGTGGTGGTCAGTGATGTGAGGGCAGTGATGTGGGGCTAGTGATGTAGATGGCATTGAGGTGGGGGTGATGTAGGAAGCAGTGTGTAGGGGGTAGTGAGATTCGGAGTAGTGTTGTAGGGGGCAGTGAGGTGAGAGTAGTGATGTAGGGGTTGGGCCGATGAGTTGAGGTGGGCAGTCAAGGTGATTGTCACTGATCAAGGGGGTCAATTAAGGTGAGGGTAGTGATGCAGAGGCAAGTGAGGTTGAGGTGGGCAGTGATGTAAGGGGGCATCGAGGTTGGATGTGGGGGCAGTTGCTCTAGGGTTTGTCAGTGAGGTGAGGGCAGTGATGTATGGGGCAGTGAGGTGAGGGGCAGTAAGGTGAGGGTACTGATCAAGGGCAGTAAGGTGAGGGCAGTGAGGTGAGGGGCAGGAATTATGGTGAGGGGCAATTATTTAGTTGGCAGTGGAGGTGAGTGTAGTGTGTAGGGGCAGCGATTTAGGGCCTATGGTGAGGGTGGATGTATGATGTAGGCTGCAGTGAGGTGAGGGTTATGTGATTGTTAGGGGGCAGTGAGGTAGGGTAGTGGAGTAGGGGCAGTGATGTTAGGGGCAGTGAGGATGAGACGGGCAGTGATTAGGGTCAGTGGCAGGGGTTAACGGACCCGGGCAGTGGATGTAGGGGGCATGAGGTGAGGGGCGTGATGTAGGTTAGTGATTTGTGTGGTCGGGCATGCAGGTGGGGGCAGTGATGGTGATGGTCTTATGTAGTGTGGCAGTTGTGGGTGCAGGGTAGTGATGTAGGGGGCAGTGATGAGTGGCAATGATTGTATGGCGGCAGTGATGTAGTGGCAGTGAGGTGAGGGGCGGTGGATGTAATGGCCGTGAGGTAAGGGGTGGCATTGAGGGGGAGGGGCATGATGTAGGGGCAGTGAGGCGAAGGAGTGGAGGTAAGGGGCATGAGGGAGGGCCAGTGATGTAGGGGTGCATTGAGACAGGGGCAACAGGATGTAAGGGTTGTGATGTAGGGGGCAGTGAGGTAAGGGGCAGTGAGGGTAGAGGGGCAGTGAGGGCGAAGGGGGTGATGTGTGGCGAGGTGAGGTGATGGCAGTATGTAGGGGGCAGGGATGGGCAGTCTGATGTAGGGGGCAGTGAGACGGAGTTATGGGGGCAGGAGGAGGGCAGTGATGTAGGGGCAGTAGGGTGAGGCCGATTGATAGTAGGGGGCAGTGAGGTAGGTAGTGATGCAGGTGCAGTGAGTGAGGTGCTGATGTAGTGGCACATTTCTAGGTAACGGTGGCAGGATGTAGGGGGCATGATGTAGGGGGCATGAGTGAGTGGGCGGTGATGTAAGTTGCATTGAGGTAAGATGCAAGTGAGGGATGGACAAGTGATGTAGGGGTCAGTAGATGAGGGGCAAATGATGTAAAGGTTTTTTATGGTAGGGGGGAGTGAGGTAAGGGGCAGTGAGGGAGGGAAGTGATGTAGGGGGCAGTGAGGCTAATGGAAAGTGATGTGGGGGCTATTGAGGTAGAGGGCAGTGATGTAGGAGGGCATGTGATGGAGGGCGTGATTGGTAGGGGCAGTGAGGTGAGCGGCAGTGATGTGGGGGCAGTTAGGTGAATGTGCAGTGATGTAGAAGGCAGTGAGGTGAAGGCAGTGAGTAGGGTGCATGAGTGAGGGTAGTTATGCAGGGGCAGTGAGGTGAGGGCAGTTATTAGGGCAGTGAGGTGAGGGCAGTGATGTAGGGGGCAGTGAGGTGAGGGTAGTGATGTAGGGGGCAGTGAGGTGAGGGCAGTGATTATGGGGGCAGTTAGGTAGGGCCTGATGTGCAGGGCATGATATCAGGCTAATAGGTTAGGGTGGTGAGGTGTCATGGCATGTCACAACAACACAACCTGAACAGGGCCCAGAGGAGGATAAAAGCCTCCAGCCTCTCTATGTCTACTACTACTACTACCTCCATCCTGTCATCATCTTATCTCCCACAAGTGTTACATATGAGCCAGGTTACCGGATGGTCCCACTTACAGTACTGAGTTTACTAGATGTGATGAGGATGCGTCTCTCACACAGGAGGCTGGCGTAGAGCTGCAGCATAGTGTCCACCTGCACGGCCACCAGGAACTCTGTCAGGTTTCTCTGGAGATAAAGGAGGTTACTATACGTAATGGGGAAATAGATGTAATAACAGCAAGTACAGTACCCTCCTAAAGTCATCTCCTCATCTGTGGTCACCAGCAGAGCCCGGGATGACGGGACAGGACCACAGGCCACAAAGGGGACTCACGTTTTCTGGTATTGATGGAAGTCTCGTAGGATCCGGAACCACAAGATGTGAAAACTGTGAATAGAAAGACAAATGTATTCTGAGACTGGGCCAAAAATAAAAGTGCATACCCGGGCATGTGTCAGGGCCCAGAGCTGCTGGGGGTCCCATATAAGGCTGTACCTAATGAATCAATAGGGGGTGAGGGGGGCTTTATTAAAAATAACCATGAGTGTTATTTTTGTTTGGGGTGATAAACTATGGAATATTTTAGGGAACAGGAGAGTTCATTGTTAATGTCGCCACGTGAGCCTACATCCAGGGGCCTACTGAGACCTGGAGCCGACCCTGTATATAGAACATATCTCTCTATCTATATTTTTTTTTATCAAAAATGAAAAACATACAGCACACCACTTTATAAGAAGCAATACCTTTGTAGATTTATTCCATGTGTATGAGCAACGTTTCGGCTGTAAACAGTGAGTCTTTCTCAAGCTGAATAACAGTGATCAAGTATATTTCTATTTATCTATCTATGTCGTAGATATAAATAAAAAACAAGCGGCACTGCACAAAAATAAAGGGTGGGTCTACTAGAACCTGCCTACGATTGCTGCTAAAGCAGACCCAAACTTCTCCAGCCCAAAAGCTACTGAAACTGGGCTGTGAACATCCTTTGCCAGGCATTATCCAACCAGCTACTTTACACTTAGACCTATGGGACTTTTACCTTGGCCTGTTGCCATTGCTGTGTTTGAGTTCTGGAATAAAGGAACTGTGAGTTGATGTTCTACATCTCTTGTCTACGTGTGATCCCTGGCTGCCGCTAAGATCAAGGGCCTCCCCTCTACCATGTATCCTGGGATACTTTATGCACACATACATCAGGAGTGCCCCAGGGAGAACTAGTTACACCATACCGCAGCTTCTCCCTCTTCTTGCAAACCGCCTGCTGGACACCAACCCGGCATGGACAAGGCCTGTTCCACCTGGACCAAGCGACCATGACCAAGTCAGTCCTAGGCCACACTAAATCCAGACACTCAGGTACCAGGGGAATCCAGCTTCCCCCACGCCATTAGGTCAGGCCCCGGTAAGGGGGATGTTGCATCCCTTTAGCATTGTTGCATCCCTTTAGCATTGAATGCCAAGTATGGATTCATAATGGCCTAACTCTGGGGAGTTCCATATACTGGTAATACACATGTTATGCTATCTACCTATCCAATGATATTTACATAGTATATTTTGAAGTATGACCGGATATTGGATGTTGTCGGGCTGTTCATTTTCCCATGTGCTGGGCACTTACCATTTCTACATTGAGGGACGTGTTGACCTGGGGTACAGGGTGGTCATAGAGAGCCTGCAGGAGGTCCATCACCTCAGTGACCTGTGTGAGAGGCAGTGTGAGAGGGTGGAGGGGCACAGGCAGGGATACACAGAGACATACAGTACCTGGTCCTTCACTAGGTGCTCTGTAATGTTATTCAGAAGCTTGTAGAACAGCTCAAACCAAGGCAGACAGCTGGAAGACATAGGCAGCGGTGACACCTCAAGGATGTATACATCCCATATACATTGTCCATAGGCGCCGGTGTTACACTAATACATACTGTGTGGTAATATTTTCTGTGTGGACTCCCAGTGTCGTATCCTGATGACAGGCACCTATACACATGGGGTCTTTCTGCGCAGCAGTCCCCATGGAGTCACTTACCTCAGGATACAAGTGCAGTTTTTGGCATTTACAGAAAGGCGGCAAAACCCAAAACGCTGATAACCTTGGAGATCAGTCAGAGTAAAACTGAAGTGCTGGACCGAGGAGTTCTGCCACCTAAATTATAGGAACAGAGTTAGTAACATGGGGGTGGTAGTCTATAGGTGCTGGTGAGAGGCCAGATAGTGGGGGGAGTCTGAGGTGCTTAGAATTTTTAGGTGACTTTAAGGCTATATTCACACTGCCGTTGCCCGCCCGTACCGTACCGTAGCTGGCAACGGCAGTGCACGGGGAGAGGAGGAGGAGGTGAGCGCAGCTCACCCCCGCCCCTCTCCATAGGACGGGTATTACGGCAAAAGATAGGACGGTGCTGCACCGTACCGCTCCCGTAGGGCGCCGTGCGCCCATTGCCTTCTATGGGGGACGTATATCGGCCATATATACGTCGGCCATATATACGTCCTCCATAAGTAGGCTACCCTAAGGGAGGCTACAGGTAGTGGGGAGAGCCTATATAGTAGTATATAGGTAAGATGGAGATTAAATAACTGGTGACATTGAGAAGTAGTGATGTGTCACTATAGGCATTGGTTGTCTGTAGGTTTTGGGGGATATCTATAGGTGGTAGCGGTAGTCTATAGTTGGTGGCGGGGTCTGTAACTGGTGGAGGAGCCTAAAGGTGGTAATGTAGCGGAGTCTTTTGGCAGTGGTGGTGGGGAGGGGGATCTAGGGGTAGTGGAGTATACAACATGTAATCTTGAAGGAGGGAGCCACAGCACCAGAGGTCAAAATTCAAATATTTACAAGTGCATCCAAACAGGATAGCGCGACGTTTCGATTCATATGAACTTATAAGATTCTTGTCGATCATTGTGATCGAAACGTTCGCGCTCTCACTGTTTGGATGCACTTGTGAAATAAATCCTTTTGAATTTTGACCTCTGGTGCTGTGGCTCCCTCCTTCAAGATTGCTTATTCCTGGTTTCCGGCATCAGAAACTTTGGCCGCGGGCACCACCATAGATTGATTCACTCTGCAAGAAGGATTGCTGTCCTACCTCCCCATTGTCTGTATACAACATGTATACATCATGTGCAACATGCATAGGCCGGTGGTAGTTGCGAATAGCACCCTCTCCCTGTCAGGATCTATACATACCTCCCAACATTTGGGAAAAGGAAAGAGGGACAAAATGGCGGCACGCGCGATCCCCCTAAGCCACACCCCCAATCACTCCCTGGCCACGCCCCAAATTTTAGCCATATTAAAAATAATAAAAATCATAATTTAAAAAAAAAAAAAAAATTATCCTCTTTGGGATTTGAACCCAGAACCTGCAGTGTCCATGTACAATAATAACACAGCGCCTCAACCCACTGAGCTATAACCTCAGTGATTAACAAGTGGAGAATTTTGGTAACTAAGAACTATATACTGCCTTGGTATATAGGGAGGGATCTTCTCAGATTATTGTAATTATTGAGACTATTATTATTATTATTATTATTGAGATGATTATTATTATTTTTACCATTATTAATAATCATCTCCATAATAATAAAATTTATAATAATAATAATAATAATAATAATAGTCTCAATAATTACAATAATAACCTCTGAGAAGATCCCTCTCTATATATCAGTGCATTAGTCTGTGTCACAGTGTAAATGGCAGATAACACTTCTTAGTTACCAGAAATCCTCAGCTCTGTATCACTGGGCTTATAGCTCAGTTAGTTAGGCTCCTGTCTATGGTGCAGAGGGTCCCAGGTTCGAATCTCAGCCTGGCCAAAACTTTATGTAATTTAATTATATAAAGAGCTTGTGTCTGGGGAAGACCTGGAGACCATATATGGACAGATACTGATCTGAGCTGATGACGTGGTCCCTGCTCTCTCCACTAAGCCGACACTTCTCTGAAAAGGATTCCCTCCCGATGTCTGCTCTGGAGATGCAGTGACCATATATGGACAGATCTGAAGCTGATGACGTGGTCCCTGCTCTGCGCTAAGCCCGACACTTCTCTGAAAAGGATTCCCTCCCGATGTCTGCTCTGGGGAACCCTAATGGAATGCAGTGACCATACTTACAGATACTGATCTGACCTGATGACGTGGTCCCTGCTCTCTCTCCTAAGCCGACACTTCTCTGAAAAGGATTCCCTCCCGATGTCTGCTCTGGGGAACCTAGGAGATGCAGTGACCATATATGGACAGATCTGATCTGACTGGACGTGGTCCCTGCTCTCCTTCCCAAGCCCGAAACTCTCTGAAAGGATTCCCTCCGACTGTCTGCTCGGGGAACCCTAGAGGATCAGTGACCGTCATATAGTACAATACTGATCTGACCTGATTACGTGGTCCCTGCTCTCTCCTCGGTAAGCCCTGACACTTCTCTGAAAAGGATTCCCTCCCGATGTCTGCTCTGGGGAAGCCTAGGAGATGCAGTGACCATATATGGACAGATGGTGATCTGAAGCTGATGACGTGGTCCCTGTTCTGCGCTAAGCCCGACACTTCTCTGAAAAGGATTCCCTCCCGATGTCTGTAGAAGCCATTCTGTACTGTGAGTTCAGACTTTCAAAGTATTTACTATGCGGACACAGCGCCGGGACACAGCGGTACCTGGGGGGGAAATCCGTGACAATATCATAGCTGCCCGTGACGCGGGGCAGGGGTACGAAAAACGGGAAAGTCCCGTCAAAATCGGGACGGTTGGGAGCTATGGGATCTATATGGTGAGTCTGCGCAACTCATCCAGCAGATAATGCTTGGAGAACTTGATGTAATTGCAGCTGTAGATACTGCCTGGAAATGCAACAGTTAAATTGGAGTAAATGATTATCCAATGATGTGGCTGTATTGTTAGCTGGAGTGTGATTGGAGAGGTGCTACCACCTGACCAGGGGAGTAGAAAAATCTCTGCTGGGTGGAAGCACATGGTCTTAGATCTTAGCAGTCAGTCAGGCTGCATGGTCTCAGGGTTCAGGCCGTCTGATCCCTGGATACGGCTGTTTACCACCACGGACTCCCCCATCCATTACCTAGGGACTACAGACACTCAGGGGGTGCCCCAGGGAGAACCAGTACCACAGCCTCTCCCTCCATATTTCTTGCACACACCACCTGCTGGAGACCTGCCAGGCTGTAGGACAGCCCTCTGCTCCCCATACCAAGCACCGTGACCACAGTGTGCCTAGGCCGCAACTGCCAGGCACTCCGGTATTCCGGGCCCTGGCTGCCTCCAGGCCCCAAGAAAAGGCTAGGCCCCGGTGGGGGATGCTGCACATGTATGTTGTAAACACACAGTTTGTGGGAGTCTTTAGGTGGAGTGGTGAAGTCTGTAGTGGAGAGACTGGCTTGTACGCCAGGTTTTTAGCTTACAAGCCCTGACTACTTGCTATTGCCTGTGACCGTTCAAGCCGGAGCCTCCTAATGTTTTTCTGTGGTTGGGAGTCTGTACATATAGGGGGAGAATACAAGTGGTGGTGCTGGGGAGCATGTAAGACCCTATAGGTCGGTGGTGGTGAACCTATGGCACTGGTGCCAGAGGCGACACTCGGAGCCCTCTCTGTGGGCACCCAGGCCATCACCCCAGAATGAAGTTCACCAGACAGGACTCAAAGAATCTTCCTACAGAATCTTCCTACAATGATAGGCGACTTTGCCCTCCTCTTTTCAACTGTGTTGGTGTCTTTAGGAGGCTGAACGATTGAAAGTTGTCAAAGAACAAGGAGAAATAAATTACTGCCTAAATTGCTGTGCTGGCACTTTGCAATAAATACAGTGGCTTTTGGTTGAAGTTTGTTGGCACTCCGGGGACTTCTAAGGCCGGCCGCCACATCACAGTGCTTTTATGTCTCGCTTGCAAACGCAGAACAAAGTCGCGCCCACCGGGGCGGGCCTCGGCCCGTTCGCACGGATTTCATGGAAACGCCTGCGATCGGGAACAGCCGCCGGGTTTCGCGTTAATTAACGCCAAAACACGGCGGCTCGTCCGATGCGCAGGCGTGTCCATAAAACCGATGCGACGCGGCCGAGGCCCGCCACCGGTGGGCGCGACTTTGTCTGCGTTTGCGTTGCAAGCGCAGACAAAGCGCCCTGTGTGGCGCGGCCTAAAAGGTTCGCCCTCACTGCCTATGGTCATAAATATGTGGGACAGAACAAACATGGTTCTAGTTTTGGTTCTGTACTACTCATCACATACTTCTGCAACTTAACAAGTCATATGCAAGTTCAGACTTTCACCTTTACCCCTTCCCGACGGCGCGCCGTCTATTACGGCGCGCGCCGGGTCCCGATGCACTGTAGAGGCTCGCGGGCGCGAGCCTCTCCATAGCCGTAAGTCTTGCTTGGGCATATTGGCAGCAAAGGCTTACCGTAACAACCCGCTAATCGTGCTAGCACCGGATCGCGGGTGCTTTCCACCGCGATCGCCTCCGCAATGCTCCGGAGGCCTTCAAAGGAATGGCGCCGCAGTCCTTGTGCCGGAATCTTTCGCTCCCCGATGACGTACTTGGGACGCGGGTGATCCGTTGCATGCAGCATCGGGCCTCTACGAGAGCCCGAAGTGCTGTCTCTTCTATTACCTATTCATTACACTTGTGCTATCACACATTGTAATGAACTGAGGGAGTAAAATCCCCATATCTGGCCATATTCATATGGCAGTATATGGTAGGATCGATCAGACACCTGGGTTAAAGTACCCTAGGGATGTCTGAAAAATAGTAAAATAAGAAGTAAAAACAAAGTTAAAAAAAAAAAAAGGTATATTATCAAAAAAAAAAAACAACAATTCAAATCACCCCCCTTTCCTCTAGACTGATATTTATATTAATAACAATAAAAATCATAAACACTTAGGTATCACCCGCGTCCGAAAATGTCCGATCTATCAAACTATAAAATAACTGTTTTTCACTGTGCGTTTACCCCTAATCGGAAAACGTTCCAAATTCAAATATGACATGTTTTTGCCATTTTGGAAATATAAAAAATTAAATAAAAAGTGATCAAAAGGTAGCACAGTCCTAACATGATAGCAATGAAACGCCATCAAAAGTCGCAAAAATGACACCAAGCCCACAGCTTCGTACCCCAAAGTATGAAAGTTGTTAGCCCAGAAGATGGCAAATCAAAAAAAAATTTTTGTACAGGGGTTTAATTTTTTTAAATGTATTGACAACAGTATAAAACCGTACAATGTGGTATCCCTGTGATCGTAAGCACCCAAAGAATAAAGTATAACCTTTCATTTGGGCACACAGTGAAAGCTGCTAACTCCAACCCACAAGAAAACGCTTTTGCAATGTGTTTTTTTTTTTTCACCATTTACCAACTGCATGATGGATTTTTTTCCCGCTTCCCATTACGCGCCATGGAACATTACCTCCGTCACGACGAGTGCAATTTGTTACGCAGATAAATAAGCGCCTAAACAAGCTTTTTTATGTGGAAAAATAAAAAGTTATAGATTTATTTTTGAAGGGGGTGTGTGAAAAATGGAAGTGAAATAACTAAAAAAGCCAAGTCGTTAAGGGGTTAAGGAGGTTTGAAGGAATATTGAATTTGTGTAGAACTTAAGTATTTTAAACACTATTGGGTCATTTACTAAGCGTGCCGAATCATGGTTTTGCCACTGGTTACTCTGATGTGTGCAGATTTTCCTGAATTGCCCCGTGATGTTGGCGCACTCTCGTTTTGGCGTCAATTCGGCGCCGGCATGCTGGCAACGGAAATCAGGGGGTTCGGAAGAACCGCTGCCTTTTTAAAAAAAACAATTGTCGACTGGACAACAGCATTACCACCTTCAACTCAGCAACGGATCGTGGACTGCCCTTAGTGAATCGCCGAAGACCCGAATCCACCGCAGACTAATGCGCCGCTGGATCGCGAATGGACCGGGTAAGTAAATGACCCCTTCCTTCATTTCTGGGCTCTGAAAGTAATTGGTAAAATAATTGTAAATAAAATATTAATTTCCACTATTTAGTTGAAAACCTGTGTTAACAGTGATATTGGCCTGCTCATGGACATCAGCGACATTCGCTGTTTCTCCTTCCTGTGCCCCTTTGCTGCAGCAGTTTTTAGTTCCTGTTTGTGGTCTTTCTGTCGAAGTTATTCTTTGAAAGTGAAACTTGTCTTGGTTCGAGAGTTGGATCTCAGGACTTGACTTGGCCATTTAAGTAATAGTTCCACTTTCTTTATTTAATAAACCCCTGGGTTGTCTTTGCTTTATGTTTTTGGTCTCATGGTCACTATGTACTATCAGTTGGGTACATTTGGTGGTGTGATGCAACACATGCGCCATGCACCTGCACTGATTGCAGAGACTGGGCTGCTGGCTAAAGGCGGTAGCTGCTGCATGGACCACCGGAAAGACCCCACGCATATCCACGTCCCGAACAGCTAAAATCAATCAATGCCCCCATTCTACCGGTTCCATCTATAAGTAGGTGACCATCAACCTATGTAATCTACGCATCCATCTACCGTATGTTAATGTATCAGGTGCGCAGAGAGCATTGATATACGGTGTTTTATTGTTTTTGTTATGCCATCTGGACACCCCTTGGATGGCTGTTTCATCTGTCTAGAGATCAATTCATTGCTCAAATACGAAACGAGCACCACACCTCTAACAATCAAAACTCCATGCCTTTTTATGTAAGGGAGTATTTTTTCACTGGTGAGAAAAAAGGTTTCCTATTCCACTACGTACAGTGAATAGCAATACGTTTTTTTTTATCCATGTGTGCTTACTTTGAAATATGGATTGTCAACTTTACCTGGCTCCCTTGCGCCAACCCTCCAGCATGTGAAGTCATCGGGGCTGCGCCATTTCAAATGTCCTATCGTCCACCTGCTCATTTCAAATTAATTTGCAACATCCCCCACCGGGCCTAGCCTTTTCTTGGGGCCTGGAGTCAGCCGGGGCCTGGAATACCGGAAGTGGCTGGCTGTTTCGGCCTAGGCCCGCTAGTGTCACGGTTGCGTGTAGGTGACCGGAGGCTGTCCCACAGCCTGGCAGGTCTCCACTGTCGCAGGGACGCAGACCGGAGGCAACGTTGTGCCAAAAATAATTTACAACAGTTCTTTATTCGAGGACCACAGCAGGCAACGTGGCAAACTATTCCTTACAGATTTGTCGGATTACTGGAGTGATCTTGGAGGTGAACCTCAGGAGTTTGGGCAAAAAAACCCAGCCTGTGCAGATACTTTACTATTGAGAATCTGGAAGTGGGCGAATGCGGCCATGGACATGATGGGCTGGAGGGCAGGACCAGGCGGGTGGTTTTAGAGTTGGGGGTGTTTGAACCTTGGAGTGAGGTGATAGGTTGGTCTTAGGTTGGGGGGTGGAGACTATATAAGAGTCCAGGAAGGCCCGCCTCTTTTGCTGGAGCAAATGTTAAAGGGGTGGTGGGTTCAGGTTGGGGTCTGCTTCTTTTTTGCGGCGGTCCCCTTTTTTTCGGTATTTTTTGTGCGGCTTTGGTGTCGGACTGTGAGGGCGGAGTTATGCGAGTTAGCTGAACAAGGCCACTTTTTCTGCAGGAGAAAGACTGTGGACCCGTCAGTAAAGAAAAAGGCCATGTCATCAAGGGAAAGACCCCCGAGAGACTGAGCCCTTCGGTGTCACCGTATTACGGCGGGCCGTGAGAAGCGATGGAGTCTACGTTACCGGGAGAGTCGTGTGATGGCGAAGGCGGCTCGGTGGTTCCTAGGCAGGAATATGATCGTAGGATGTCCGTGTCATCATCCGGAGGACGAACGGAGGGGCCGGTTTGCGATCCTGGTGCAGCGGGGAGTTCGATGTCCTACAGGCTGTGGACGCGGCACCGATGACTGCGGCACGTTGAGGTCCCACGAGTGCGGGCGGACCTGGCCAAAGTGGGCGTAGCAGCATGGCCGGAAGTCCGGAACCGGAAGTCGGGTTGGTGGCTGTCGGGAGCCGAGGGGGGACCAGCGTCAGAAGGTGGAATTTTCACCGGGGACCAGCCGGAATGTGGTTAGTGTCACCGCGCGTCCATGCAGGCGGCTCGCTGGCCTGGCATCAGTGTGCACCCTGCGGGTCTGCTGGGGGAGGAGGATGCCCCCAGCATCCCAGGCAGCGCAGGGTAGTGGGAGGTAGGAGTCCGCGTACCAGGGGTCTCGCGATGCGTCCCTGGCCCACGCATACAAGTGGCGCGGGTGGGGGGGGGGGGGTCGGTCCCCCCTTCATCTTCACCCAGGAGAGAGTGGATGGGCACAGCAGCAATCATGAATCAGCGGATGGCGGCATTACTCCTCCATCCTGAATAGCAAGATGTCTTAGTTTGGGTGGTGGGCTGTATTAGGGCTGCGTGGGGATCGCAGCACGTTATGGGGCCCTCTGCCAGCACCATGTGGTGGGGGGATGGTGTCAAGGAGGCGTGGTTTTGGGGACTGCTGGTTGTGTCCGTCGGTGTTTTCGTCTGTCTTTTTTTTCCTTAACCAGATGCAGAGTGGCGCTGAGGCGGCCGATGCTGGACCAGTTGTGTAGCGCGCTTGGCACTGTCATGCGACAGGAGGGGTGGTCCCGTGATGCCCGCCGGCAGCAGGATAGCGGTTGCCAGAGGTGCCGTCAGTGGCTTCCAGGAGTGGATCTCAATCGGTCGCGTAGCAGTGCCATCTGGTTGCCAGGGGACTTCGCTGCAGAGTCACCGGCGAAGGCCAGGCTGACGCAGGAGGCAGCGGCGTCGCAGTCACAGGTTGGTCTACAGCAAGCAACAACACAACAAATCCGAACACTCAAAACCTCCAGGGATAATCGCCACTATCACTTCTGATTGGGGGTGCTTTTTGCTAGTGTTAGGGCCTCTCCTTCGATGAGTTTATGCAGGGGGCAGCGGTTAATGTCGGTCTTTGAGAAGGCTATGGTGTGCGCAGCTTGGGGTGCAAGTATCGGCTTGGGGTGCTGGCGTCTGGGTCAGCAGGGGTGTAACCACGACATCTACTGCATGTAGTGGCGTGACGACCGCAGTGACTGAGTAATTAGCGAAGGGGCCGAGTGGAAATTCATGGGGTCAGCTAGCGCTGGGTTTAGTGAAAGAAACAGGTTAGAGAGCGCGAGTGGTGGCAGTGGTGGGGAAAAAGTCATCCCGGCGAGCAAGGCAGATGATGCGTCCAAATTGTTGTCCGGTGTCGGACGCGTCGTTGGTTAACTTGTACATTTGTTTCGATTGGGCCCTTGGGGGCATTTAAAATAAGAGGTGAAGGATAAAATATGGAAAGGGAGAACCTGACGTTTTTAACGTTGTTGCCCCTTAGAGCGTTTTTAAGTGTAGAGCGTTGGGAAAGGGGGAAGGATCTCATCGGAAGGAGGAGATGACATGACAAGGCGCCGCTCACCGGCTTACCCTCGTATGTCGGGAATTGGCTGCATGCATTTTCTATTAGGTAGTGTCATTCGGGGTAAAGCATCCTGAATGGTGCGCGTGGTTGTTTTGTCTCAGGAACTATATGGGAGGCGTACAAGACTATGGGGGGAAGCGTGGCTTAGATATGAGAACAGTTTTCCGTCAACGAATGCTGTGAGATCTTCCTTAGAATGGGGCATAGGGACCATGGTGTGGATGAGGTTGGATGACGCGCCAAGGCCGCACCGAAGAGTTCGTCTTTTGGTGGGGTGGCAGTGGCTGGTCACCCTTTCAACCGGGGCCAACGGAGCCAAGATCTGGAACCCCGTCGGGGGCAGCGGAAAAAAGGGTTTGTTGGTATAAGCGAGTGTAACGTACTTGGTGATCCTCTTGCACCTACCTCAAGCATGAGTGCTCCGGAGCGGGGGTCTCAACCCCCCTTGTTCTCTTGCTTTACGGAGAAAAGGACAACAGGTGACAGCGGGTCGGTGATGGGCGCAAAAGGGGGTGAACTCCGGTGATGCTCGGCGTAATGTTGCCGTGGCCTTCGAGAAGATATCCAAATAAGAAAAGGCGTGTTTGTTTGATCCAGGGTGTTCAGAGATGGGTTTCGGATACCCATTTAAGGAGGGGGAACGCACTTTCGCCTGGAATTTGAAATCTGCGGAGGATCCCCGGAGTGGTTCGTGAGAAGTTGGCAGAAGGAGGTTAAGTTATGGGGCGTAGTTAGGCCCCTACTTTGTTAATACCACCGGTTGGGAAATCTACTGGTTCACTCATGGGTTAGTTCCTAAGAAGGAGGAGGGAAAAAAAGTTCGCCTGATTCATCATTTGTTCTTACCGCGCGGGGGGGGGGGTTCGTGAATAATGCGATTAGATCCAGCTATGAGTTCGGTTTGTGTTATACTTCATTCGAGAGGCTGTGATCTGTTGGGGGCGGCTGGTAGGGAGACTTGATGGCAAATGGGGGCAGGCGGACATTGAGGACTGCATTTAGATGTTACCGTACACACTTCCCAATCGGATCATTTTGTTTAGGGTGTTATTTTGAAGGGGGTTACTATGTTGATGGCTGTTTTGCGATGGGGTTTCTAGTGTCTCGTTGGTGCCTATTTTGATGGCGTTTGAGTACGTTGTTCTGAATGTGTGGTTAGGGAATGTCTGGGGGTGTCGGGTCTTTCACTATTTAGACGATTTTTTGTGTTTTTCACACTATGGCCCGTGCGAGTCCAGTTATAAAGGGTGTCAATTTTGTTATCCAACGTTTTCGAATAACCGTATTGAGGCTTTCGGGGTGCCGTTGCGTAGATAACGACTGAAGGTCCACGCCACGAAGCTGTGTTTTTGGGTGTATAGAGGTGGACTCGATTTGCACTGATAGAACTTTTAGGTATCAACGACCCTTGCCGTGTTTGGAGGATGAGGGCGGCAGATATATGGCGTGTGTGTGCTCTGTATACGAGCGTGGCCGGTGTACGCCGTGTGTGTGCTCTGTATACGAGCGTGGCCGGTGTACGCCGTGTGTGTGCTCTGTATACGAGCGTGGCCGGTGTACGCCGTGTGTGTGCTCTGTATACGAGCGTGGCCGGTGTACGCCGTGTGTGTGCTCTGTATACGAGGGCGGCCGGTGTACGCCGTGTGTGTGCTCTGTATACGAGCGTGGCCGGTGGAATAAATGTTTTATTATGATTTTTTAAAGGCAAAGGGAAGATTCACATTGGCATGTGTATTGTGTATCTGTTGCGCATCCATTTAATGTTGTCTCCCTTTTGTCTGGTTCCCCAGTCTTTTCAGTGAAAAAAATTGGACCTGTCATCAGATTTTTTTGTGGAATTTTTTTATCTTTATTGATCTGTATACAAGTAAAATAATCGGGCAGGTTTTACATTTTTTTCCAATGAATCAATAAACAACACCCATAGAAAACAATGGATCAGTAAGGAATCCTTTAACCCCTTCCCGACGCGCCCGCCGGGTCCCGGTGCATGGAGAGGGCTTGCGGGCATATTGCAGCAAAGGCTTACCGGTAACACCCGCGATCGGTGCTAGCACCGATCGCGGGTGCTTTCACTGTGATCGCCGCCGGCAATGCTGCCGGAGGCTTCAGAAAGATGGCCGCCATCTTGCCGCAGATCTTCGCTCCCCGATGACGTCACGGGGAGCGGTGATCCGTTGCCATGACAGCTTCGGGTCTCACGAAGGCCCGAAGCTGTCTCGTTTTAACCCATTCATTACAGTTTTGTTTGGGTCGGGGTGGGGGTGGGGGGGGGGAACACATTCGGAAAAAAAAAGGATGGTTGAACTCCCCATTGAACTCTGACGGACCTTTCATCGCAGCAGCGTATAATCTAGTGGACACATCGGGCCCACTACCTTATTGAATCGCCATGAAACCCGACTCCTGAACTGCAGAACACGCAGCTTATCGCGACAGGACCGGGTAAGTAATCTGACCCACAGTCCTCTATATATCACCCATACTTCCCTAATGGACTCCATGACCCAGCTACGTAATACACACACAGGAGCAAGATTTACTTACCCGGTCCTGTCGCGTCCAGCGCGCGTATCTCTATCCAAGGAGTCGAGTCTTCCGGCGTTCAACAGGTAGTGCGCCCGCTGTCCACCAGGTGATCCGCGTGCGGCGCTGAAGTCCACCATATTTATACTGAAGTTTCACGCATCCTTTCTGGGTGCAAGGTAAGTCGATGTGTCAAGCGACACTAATTTTTTTTTAATTCCGCGTTTTTTCCGATCTGTCGGGTTTTTCCGCGCCCCTCGATTTCCTGGTGTGCATAGCTGGTGAACACCGATGCCCACATCACATCACGCGTGCCAAAAAACAGCGGGGCAATTCAGTGAAAACTGGCAAATTTGGATCAATATTCTAGAAACCCGACGAAAAAAAGCGATTCCGAGCCCTTAGTCTGACCCCCACAGTCTGCTAGTGAAGTCAGCCTATATAAACTCACCCATACTCCCATAAGCTTGTTTAGATGTTAGTATACGACTAAGCTATTGAATCACCCAGTCTGACTGAGAGTCTCCATTACTTCTCCTCTGTTTTCCTCCTAGCTCCATGGGCCTTATACTGTGTCCTGGTCCTTACATGTTTGTTGCCATTCTGTCCTGGTCTGCTTACTCAGATTGCTTCATGTTGGGGACACAACTTCTTCTCCGCACCCACCAGTCATGGAATGTTGGCTAGTATGTAGACTGTAGCACATATACTGTAGCAGACCTACTCCTCCTTTTCGGCATTAAACGTTTATAGTCATAACGGAGGGTAGGGGGAATGTCTGGAGCAACTGTTCATAAATCCTCAGGTCACAAATCAGAAGGTGTGTGATGGCTGAATGGGGGTTGAAGGTTTACAATCTTAGACTATCTAGATATCACAGAAGGTTCTGTATCTCTCCCCCCCAGACTGTGTTTTTCATACATTGTTGTTATGCTGACACCTAGTGACTGTTTTTTAGGTGTTACAGATTGGGCTGATGTAATTGCGCCTTTCTGGCTACTTCTCCAGAGGTTCCAGAAAAGGTTTCGATGAAAACAACAGTGATGAGTTCCTCAGTGCAAAATGGTGGGAGAAGTCTGTCACCTGAGTGGTAAGTGACAGGAGGAGGAAGGAGCACCTGGAGCTAATGGGAGTTCCCCCCCCCCCCCCCCCCCCCTGACCTACCAGAAGATTGAGCACGTGTGAAGTGTGAGGGGCAGTTAGTGTGAGGGGCAGTTAGTGTGAGGGGCAGTTAGTGTGAGGGGCAGTTAGTGTGAGTGAGGGGCAGTTGAGGTGAGGGCAGTGAGGTGGTAGGGGCAGTAAGGTGTAGGGCCTGAGTGAGGGCAGTGAGTGAGGGGCATGGAGGGGAGGGAGTTGAGGTGTGAGGGGGCAGTGAGGTTTGAGGAGCAGTGAGGTGAGGGGCAGGGGTGAGGGCAGTGGGGTTAGGGGCATTGAGGTGAGGCAGTGAGGTGGAGGGGAGTAAGTGTTGAGGGGCCAGTAAGGTTGCGGGCAGTGAGGCGGGGTCAGAGGTTGAGTGCGAGTGAGGTGAGGGGCAGTGAGTTGAGGGGCAGTGAGTTAGGGGCAGTAAGGTGTTAGGGCATGAGGGTGAGGGGCAGTGGAGGTGGAGGGCATTAAGTTGTGAGGGCAGTGATTTGAGGGCAGTGAGGTTAGGGCAGTGAGGTGCGGTGCAGGAGGTTGAGGGGCAGTAAGGTGTGAGGGGCAGTGAGGTGAGGGCAGTGAGGTGGGGACAGTGAGGTGAGGGGCAGTGATGTAGGGGGCAGTGATGTGAGGGCAGTGAGGTGAGGGGCAGTGAGGTGAGGGACAGTGAGGTGAGGGGCAGTGAGGTGAGAGTAGTGAGGGGCAGTGAGGTGAGGGGCAGTGAGGTGAGGGGCAGTGAAGTGAGGAGCAGTGAGGTGAGGGGCAGTGATGGGTGAGGGCAGTGAGGTGTGAGGGGCCGTAAGGTGTGAGGGGCAGTGAGGTGAGGCAGTGAGGTGAGGGGCAGTGAGGTGAGGGGCAGTGAGGTGAGGGCAGTGAGGTGAGGGCAGTGAGGTGAGGGCAGTGATGTAGGGGGTAGTGAGGTGAGGGTCAAGTGAGTTGAGGGCAGTGGGGTGGGGGCAGGGGGGTGAAGGGCAAGTGAGGTGAGGCAGTGAGGTGGAGGGCAGTGAAGGTGAGGGGCCTAAGGTGTGAGGGCAGTGGGGGTGAGGTGCAGTGCGGTGAGTGTTTGCATAAGAAAGGTGAGGAGCCATTCGTTGAGGGGCAGTTTAGGTGAGGGGTGCAGTTGAAGTGAGGGAGCAGTGAGGTGAGGGGCAGTGATGTAGGGGGCTAGTGATGTAAGGGGCAGTGAGGATAAGGGCAGTGAGGTAAGGGGCAGTGAGGTAAGGGGCAGTGATGTAGGGGGCAGTGAGGTGAGAGTAGTGAGGTGAGGGGCAGTGAGGTGAGGGGCAGTGAGGTGAGGGGCGTGAGGTGAGGGGCAGTGAGGTGAGGGCAGTGAGGTGAGGGCAGTGAGGTGAGGCAGTGATGTAGGGGGTAGTGAGGTGAGGGGCAGTGAGTGAGGGCAGTGGGGTGGGGGCAGTGGGTGAGGGCAGTGAGGTTGAGGGCAGTGAGTGAGGGGCAGTGAGGTGAGGGGCAGTAGGTTGGGAGGGGCAGTGGGTGAGGGGCAGTGAGGTGGGGGCAGTAGGTGTGAGGAGCAGTGCGGTGAGGGCAGTTAGGTGAGGGGCAGTGAGGTGAGAGCAGTGCGGTTAGGGGGCAGTTGATGTGAGGGGGCAGTGGAGGTAGGGGCAGTGAGGTAAGGGGCAGTGAGGTAAGGGGGCAGTGAGGTAAGGGGCAGTGATGAGGGGGGGCAGTGAGGTGAGAGTAGTGAGGTGAGGGCAGTGAGGTGAGGGGCAGTGAGGTGAGGGGCAGTGCTGTGAGGGGCAGTGAGGTGAGGGGGGCATTGAGGTGCGGGCAGTGAGGTGAGGGGCAGTGAAGTGAGGGAAGTGAAGTGAGGGTAGTGATGTAGGGGGCAGTGAGGTGAGAGAAGTGATGTAGGGGGCAGTGAGGTGAGGGTGTAAGGTGAGGGTACTGATCGAAGGGGCCTGTGAGGTAACTGATGAAGGGGCGTGGATGTGGGGTAGTGATGTAGGGGCAGTGAGGTGCGGGTCAGTGATGTAGGGGCAGTGATGTGAGGGTATTGCTGAGGGCATGATGTAGGGCAGTGATGTAGGGGCAGTGAGGTGAGGGGCAGTGATTTAAGGGGGCAGTGAGGGAGGGCAGTGATGAGGGGGCAGTGATGTAGGGGGCAAGTGATTGTAGGGGGTGGTGAAGGTGAGGGTATGTTAGGGGGCAGTGATTTAGGGCAGTGATGTAGGGGCAGTGAGGTAGGGGGCAGTGAGGTGAGGTTGATGTAGGGGGCAGTGTGTAGGGGCAGTGATGTATGGGGCAGTGAGGTAGGGGGTAGTGAGGTGAGGGTAAGTTGATGGTAGGGGGGCAGTGAGATGAGGGTAGTGATGTAGGGGGCAGATGTAAGGGGCAGTGAGGTTGAGGGGCAGTGATGTATGGGGGGAGTGAGGTGAGGGTAGTTGAGGTAGGGGGCAGTGAGATGATGGTAGTGATGTAGGGGGCAGTGATGTAGGGGCATGATGTAATGTGGCATTGAGGTAGGGGGTAGTGAGGTGAGGGTAGTGATGTAGGGGCAGTGAGGTGAGGGTAGTAGTAGTGGGCAGTGAGGTAAGGGGCATGAGGTAAGGTGCAGTGAGGAGGGCAGTGATGTAGGGGGCAGTGATGTAAGAGTAGTGATGTAGGGGGCATATTGGGATAGTAAGGAGGGGTGGTGAGGTGAGTGATGTACTCGGGGCATGAGGGTGAGGGGCAAGTGAGTTGAGGGTGTGCTGTAGATGCAGTGAGGTGAGGGTAGTGCTTTAGGGGCAGTGATGTGGGGGTATGATGCGAGGGTAGTGTTGTCGGGGGCAGTGAGGTGAGAGTAGTGAATGTAGGGGCAGTGAGGTGAGGGGCAGTAAGGTGAGGGTACTGATCAAGGGGCAGTAAGGTGAGGGTAGTGATGCACGTGGCAGTGAGGTGAGGGGCAGTGAGTAGGGGGCAGTGAGGTGAGGGCAGATCTAGGGGGCAGTGAGGTGAGGGGCAGTGATGTAGGGGGCAGTGAGGTGAGTGGCAGTAAGGTGAGGGTACTGGGATCAAGGGTCAGTAAGGTGAAGGGCAGTGAGGTGAGGGGATGAGGTGATGGGCAGTGATGTAGGTGAGGGGGCAGTGAAGTGGAGTGTAGTGATGTAAGGGGTCATTGATGTAGGGGGTGGTGAGGTGAGGGTAGTTGATGTAGGGGGCAGTGAGGTGAGGGTAGTGATGTAGGGGGGCATGGGTGAGGGTAGTATTTAGGGGGCATGGCGTGTGTAGGGGCCAGTGATGTAGGGGCCGTATTACGGGGTCCGTGAGGGAGGGCAGTGATGTAGGGGGCAGTGAGGTGAGGGCAGGTGATGTAAGGGTAGTGATGTAGGGTCAGTGATGTAGGGGGCAGTAGGTGAGGGTATGTGTAGGGGCAGTGAGGTGAGGGTAAGTGATGTAGGGGGCAGTGATGTACGGGCAGTGATGTAGGGGGCAGTGATGTAGGGGGCAGTGAGGTGGAGGGGCGGTGCTGTAAGGGGCAGTGAGGTAAGGGGCATGAGGGGAGGGCATGATGTAGGGTGGCAAGTTGAGGGCGAAGGGAAGGTGGAGTAGGGGCAGTGAAGGGAGGCAGTGATGTAGGGGCAGTGAGATGAGGGGCAATGATGTAAGGGGTTGTGATGTAGGGGGCAGTGAGGTAAGGCAGTGAGGAGGGAAGTGATGTAGGGGCAAGTGGGCGAAGGGAAGTGATGTAGGGGCAGTGAGGTGAGGGCAGTGATGTAGGGGGCCAGTGAGTTAGGGAGTGTGTAGGGGGCAGTGAGGTGAGCGGCAGTTTGTGTAGGGGGCGTGAGGTGAGGCATGATGTAGGGGCTGAGTGATGGGCAGTGATGTAAGGGGCAGTGAGGTGAGGGTACTGATGAAGGGGCAGTGATGTGAGGCAGTGATGTAGGGGCAGTGATGTCGGGGCAGTGATGTAGGGGGCAGTGAGTAGGGGGCAGTGAGGTGAGGGGCGGTGATGTAAGGGGCAGTGAGGTAAGGGGGCAGTGAGGGAGGGCATTATTAGGGGGCAGGAGATTGAAGGGGCATGATGTAGGGGTGTGATGTATGGCAGTGATGTAGGGGCAGTGAGGGAGGGAAGTGATGTAGGGGGCAGTGAGGCGAAGGGAAGTGATGTAGGGGGCAGTGAGGTGAGGGCAGTGATGTAGGGGCAGTGAGGTGAGGGCAGTGATGTAGGGGGGGCAGTGAGGTGAGGGCAGTGATGTAGGGGGCAGTGAGGTGATGGCAGTGATGTAGGGGGCAGTGAGGTGAGGGCAGGTTATGTAGGGGGCAGTGAGGTGAGGGTATGATTGCAGGGGGCCTGAGGTGAGGGCAGGGTGTGGATGTATGGGGGCAGTGAGGTTAGGTCATTGATGTAGGGGGCAGTGAGGTGAGGGCAGGGAGGTAGGGGGCAGTGAGGTGAGGGCAGTGATGTAGGGGGCAGTGAGGTGAGGGCAGTGATGTGAGGGCAGTGATATAAGGCTATGAGGTGAGGGTGGTGAGGTGAGGGCCATGTCACAACAACACAACCTGAACAGGGCCCAGAGGAGGATAAAAGCCTCCAGCCTCTCTATGTCTACTACTACTACTACCTCCATCCTGTCATCATCTTATCTCCCACAAGTGGTTACATATGAGCCAGGTTACCGTATTGTCCCACTTACAGTACGAGTTACTTAACTAGAATGTTATGAGGATGCGTCTCGTCACACGGAGGCTGTCCGTAGCGCTGCAGCATGTGTCCACCTGCAACTGGCCACCAGAACTCTGTCAGGTTTCTCTGGAGATACAGGAGGTTACTATCGTAAATTATGGGGAAAATAGATGTAATAACCGCAAGTTACATAACCCTCCTAAAGTCATCTCCTCATCTGTGGGTCACCACAGCCCCGGGATGACGGGACAGGACCACAGGCCACAAAGGGGACCTCACTGTTTTCTTTCTGGGTATTGATGGTGAATCCTCGTAGGATCCGGACCCACAAGATTGAAAACTGTGAATATAAAGAACAATGTTTCTGAGACTGGGCCAAAATGAAAGTGCATACCCGGGCATGTGTCATTTCCGGGCCCAGAGCTGCTGGGGGGTCCTATAAGGCTGTACTAATGAAATCAATAAGGGGCTGGAGGGGGCTTTATAAAAATAACCATGAGTGTTATTTTTGTTTGGGGTGATAACTAGGAATATTTTAAGGGACCGGAGAGTTCATTGTTATGCCCCCGCCACGCGAGCCTAACTGATGGTCTGTCTCCAGGGCCTCTGAGACCTGATCCGACCCTGTTTAGAACATATCCTTCTCTATCTATATTTTTTTTATCAAAAATGAAAAACATACAGCACACCACTTTATAAGAAGCAATACCTTTGTAGATTTATTCCCTGTGTATGAGCAACGTTTCGGCTTAAACAGTGAGTCGTTCTCAAGCTGAATAAACAGTGATCAAGGATATTCTATTTTCTATCTATGTCGTAGCTATAAATAAAAACAAGCGGCACGCACACAATAAAGGGTGGGTCTCTAGAACCTGCCTGACGATGCTGCTAAAGCAAGAACCCAACCTTCTCCAGCCCACAAAAGCTACTGAAACTGTGCTGTGACATCTTTGCCAGGCATTCCAACCACTACTTTACAACTTAGACACTATGGGACTTTTTACCCGTGGCCTGTTGCCATTGCTGTGTTGAGTTTCTGGAATAAAGGCAACTGTGGAGTTAGGGGGTTCTACATCTCTTGTCTAAACGTTGATCCCTGGCTGCCGCTAAGATCAAGGGCCCCTCCCCTCTACCATGTATCCTGTGATACTTTATGCACACTACATCATGATTGCCCCAGGGATAACTAGTTACACCATAACCGCAGCTTCTCCCTCTTCTTTCAAACGCGCCTGCTTTTTTGGGACACCACCCGGCATGACAAGGCCTGTTCCACCTGACCAAGTCGACCATGCCAGTTCAGTCCTAGCCACACTAAATCCAGACACTCAAGGTACCAGGGCATCCAGCTTCCCCCACTCCATTAGGTCAGGCGCGGCCTGTAAGGGGTATGTTTTGCATCCCTTGAGCATGTTTGCATCCCTTTAGCATTGAATGCCAAGTTTGATTCATAATGGCCTACTCTGGGGAGATTTCCATATACTTGTAATACCCATGTTATGCTATCTACCTATCCAATGATATTTACATAGTATTTTTGAAGTATGACCGGATATTGGAATTGTCGGCTGTTTCATTTTTCCCATGTGCTGGGCACTTACCATTTCTACATTGAAGGGACCGTTGTTGCCTGGGTACATGTGGTATAGAGGCCTGCAGGAGGTCCATCACCTCATTTACCTTTGTGAGAGGCATGTGAGATGGGTGGAGGGGCACAGGCACGGGATACACAGAGACATACAGTACCCTGGTCCTTCCTAGGTGTACTTCTGTAATGTTATTCCGGAAGCTTGTTAAACAGCTCCAACCAAGGGCAGACAGCTGGAAGACATAGGCGAGTAGAGCGGTGACACCTCAATGATGTATACATCCCATATACATGTCCATAGGCGCCGGTGTTTACACTAATACATACTTTGGTAATATTTTCTGTGGTGGACTCCCAGTGTCGTATCCTGATGACAAGGCACGCTATACACTTGTGTCTTTCTCGCAGCAGTCCCCATGGAGTGACATTACCCCTTCAGATCACAATGCAGTTTTTTTTGGCATTACAGAAAGGCCGCAAAACCCAAAACGCTGATAACCTTTGGAGATCAGTCAGAGTAAAACGAAGTGTGCTGGATCCGAGGATTTCCTGCACACCGTAAATTATAGGAACAGAGTTAGGAACATGGGGGTGGTACGTCTTATACTGCTGGTGAGAGGCCAGTACTAGTGGGGGGAGTCCGACTGAGGTGCTTAGAATTTTTTAGGTGACTTTACGCCTATATTCACCTGCCCGTTGCCCCGCCTCGTACCGTACCAAGTACTGGCAACGCGCAGTGCCCGGGAAGGAGGAGGAGGTGAGCGTCAGCTCTACTCCCCGCCCCTCTTCCAGAGGACTGGTATTACGGAAAATCGACGGTGCTGCATAGCCGTAACCGCTCCCGTAGGTTCCGCCGTGCGCCCATTGGCCTTCTATGGGGACGTATATCGGTACCGTATATACGTCGGCATATATATAATACTTCCTCCATAAGTCAGTCTACCCTAAGGATCTACAGTTATTGGGGATAGCCTATATAGTAGTATATAGGTAGAATGAGATTAAATAACTGGTGCATTGAGAAGTAAGTGAGGTGTCACTATAGGCCATTGGTTGCTGTAGGTTTATCTGGGGGATATCTCTAGGTGGTACGGTAGTCTATAGTTTGTGGCGGGTCTGTAACTGGTGAGGAGCCTTAAAGAGGTTGTACTGTAGCGGATTCCTTTTTGGCATGGTGGTTGGGAGGGGGATCTAGGGGTATTGGAGTATACAACGTAATTCTTGAAGGAGGGAGTCCACACAGCACCAGAGGTCAAATTCACAAGGCTTTACCTTTACAATGCATCCAAACATATTGACCGCGCGTTTCGATATCATATGAAATCTTTTTCAAGATTCATTTCTAAGATTCATTGTGAACGAAACGTTCGCGCCATCCTGTTTGGATGCACTTGTGAAATAAATCCTTTTGAATTTTGACCTCTTCGTGCTGTGGCTCCCTCCTTCAAGATTGCTTAGTTCCTGGTTTCAGGCTCAGAAACCTTTGGCCGCGGGCACCACCAAGATTGATTCACTCCTTGCAGAGGATTGCTGTCCTAACCTCCCCATTGTCTTAATCCATCATTTAATACATCATTGTCACAATGCATAGGCCGTGGTAGTTGCGAATAGCACCCCATCCCTGTCCGGATCTATACATACCTCCCAACCTTTGGAAAAGGAAAGAGGGACACATGGCGGAACGCGCGATCACCGCCCCCTAACCCCACACCCCCATCACTTCTCCCTGGCCACGCTCCCAATTTTAGCCATTTAAATATAAAATCATAATTTAAAAAAAAAAAAAAATTATCCTCTTTGGGTTGAACCCAGAACCCGCAGGTCCATGTTACATAATACACAGCGCTCACAACCGCACTGAGCTATAACCTCAGTGATTTACCGTGGCGAATTTGGTAACTAATAACTATATACGCTTGGTATAGTAGGGAGGGATCTTTCTCAGATATTGTAATTAGTGATACTATTATTATTATTATTATTAATTTTATTATTGAGATTGATTATATTATTTTTTACCATTTATATATCATCTCCATAATAATAAAATTTCTAATAATAATAATAATATAGTTCTCAATATTACAATAATACCTCTGATAAGATCCCCTCTTTATCAGTGCATTAGTCTGTGGTCAGCAGTGTAAATGGCAGATAACACTTTTATTACCAGAAATCCTCACTTCTGTATCACTGGGCTTATAGCTCATTTGGTTCGACTCCTGTCTATGGTTCGCAGAGTTCCCATTTTCGAATCTCATCCTGGCCAAAACTTTATGTAATTTAATTATATAAGACTTGTGTCTGGGAGACCTGAGACCATATATGGACAGATACTGATCTGAGCTGATTACGTGTCCCGCTTCTCCTCCACTCTCTAAGCCGACCTTCTTCTGAAAAGATTCCTCCCGATGGTCTGCGTCTGGATAATGCATGACATATATGGACAGATCTGAGCTGATGACGTGGTCCCTGCCTCTGGCGCTACAGCCCGACACTTCTCTGAAAAGGATTCCTCCCGATGTCCTGCTCTGGGGAACCCTATGAATGCAGTGACCATATCTTTGACAGATACTGATCTGACCTGATGAGCGTGGTCCCTGCTCTAACTCCCTAAGCCGACATCTATATCTCTGAAAAGGATCCCCCCGATGTCGTGCTCTGGGGAACCCTAGGAGAAATGCAGTGACCATATAATGGACAGATACTGATCTGACCTGGACGACTTGGTCCCTGCCTCTCCTTCCCATAGCCCGAAACGGTCTCTGGACAACGAGATTCCCTCCGATGTCGCTCCGGGGACCGCTAGAGAATGCAGGACCTATATGTCAGATACTGATCTACCTGATACGTGGTCCCTGCTCTCTCCTCTAAGCCCTGACACTTCTCTGAAAGGATTCCCTCACCTATGTCTGCTCTGGGGAAGCCTAGGAGATTCATGACCCTATCATGGACAGATCGATCTGAAGCTGAGACGTGGGTCCCTGCTCTGACGCTAACCGCTGCACTTCTCTGCAAAAGATTCCCTCCCGAGTCTGTAGAATCCATTCTGTACTGTGAGTTCTTAACTTTCAAGTAATTTACATATCCGTACACAGCGGCCGGGCACAGCGGGAACTGGGGTTAAATCCGTGACAATATCATAGCTGCCCGTGACGCGGGGCAGGGGTACGAAAAACGGGAAAGTCCCCCGTCAAAATCGTTACGGTTGGGAGCTATGGATCTATATGGTGAGATCGGCTCACTCATCCAGCATTAAATGCCGATATAAACTTGATGTAATCTGCAGCTGTGTAGATAACTGCCTGGAAATGCAACTATTTTAAATATTGGAGTAAATGTGATATCCAATGATGTGGCTGATTCATGGTTAGCGGAGTGGAGTGGAGAGGTCTACCCCTTACAGGGGAGTAGTCAAATCTCTGCTGGGTGAAGCACATGGTCCTTATATCTTCGCAGTCAAAGTCAGGCTGCATGGTCCTCAGGTTCAGGCCGTCTGATCCTGGATACGAGCTGTTTAATCCAGACCAACGGAACCTCTCCACCCATCCATTACCTAGTGGACACGACACTCAGGGGCCCCAGGGAGAACCGAGTAACCACATGCCTCTCCCCATATTTCTTTGCAACACACCACCTGCTGGATGACCTGCCAGGCTTAGGATCAGCCCTCGCTCTCCCCTACCAAGCACCGTGTACCACAGTGTGCCTAGGCGCGCAACTGTCCAGGAACTCCCGTAATTCCGGGCCCTGGCCTGCCTCCTTCCCCAAGAAAGGCTATGCCCCGGTGGGGGATGCTGCTACAGGATGTTGTAAACCACAGTTTGTTGGGAGTCTTTAGGGGGAGTGGTGAAGGCTGTATTGGAAGACTGGCTTTGTACGCATGTAAGGTGCGCTATAGGTCGGAGGTGAGTGAACCTATGGCACTGGTGCTCAAGAGGCGACAACTTACCTGCCCTCTCATGTGGGCACCCAGGCATCACCCCAGAATGAAGTTCACCAGCGAGGACTCAAAAATCTTCCTACAGAATCTTCCTACAATGTATAGGCGACTTTGCCCTCCGTCTTTTCAGTCCTTGTGTTTGGTGCCTCCTTTATGGCTGAACGATTGTAAGTTGTCAAAGAACAAGGAGACATAAATTACGCCTAAATGGCTGTGCTGCACTTTTGCAATAAATCAGTGGCTTTTGGTTGAAGTTTTTGGCACTCCGGCTTCTAAGGCGGCGCCACATCACATGCTCTTTGGTCTTCGCTTGCAAACGCAGAACAAAGTCGCGCCGCACCGGGGCGGGCCTCGCCCGTTCGCATCGATTTCCATGGAAACGCCTGCGATCTGGGTAACACCGCCGGGTTATCGCGTTAATTAACGCTAAAACACGGCGGCTCGTTCCCGGATCGCAGCCGTGTCCATAAAACCCGATGCGATCGTCGGCCGAGGCCCGCACACCGGTGGAGCGCAAAACCTGACTTCTGTCTGCGTTTGCGTTTGCAAGCGCAGACAAAGCGCCCTGTGTGGCGTCCGGCTAAAAGGTTTCGCCTCACTGCTATGGTCATAAATATGTGGGACAGAACACAAACATGGTTCTAGTTTTGGTTCTGTACTACTCATCACATACTTCTGCAACTTAACAAGTCATATGCAAGTTCAGACTTTCACCTTTACCCCTTCCCGACGGCGCGCCGTCTATTACGGCGCGCGCCGGGTCCCGATGCACTGTAGAGGCTCGCGGGCGCGAGCCTCTCCATAGCCGTAAGTCTTGCTTGGGCATATTGGCAGCAAAGGCTTACCGTAACAACCCGCTAATCGTGCTAGCACCGGATCGCGGGTGCTTTCCACCGCGATCGCCTCCGCAATGCTCCGGAGGCCTTCAAAGGAATGGCGCCGCAGTCCTTGTGCCGGAATCTTTCGCTCCCCGATGACGTACTTGGGACGCGGGTGATCCGTTGCATGCAGCATCGGGCCTCTACGAGAGCCCGAAGTGCTGTCTCTTCTATTACCTATTCATTACACTTGTGCTATCACACATTGTAATGAACTGAGGGAGTAAAATCCCCATATCTGGCCATATTCATATGGCAGTATATGGTAGGATCGATCAGACACCTGGGTTAAAGTACCCTAGGGATGTCTGAAAAATAGTAAAATAAGAAGTAAAAACAAAGTTAAAAAAAAAAAAAGGTATATTATCAAAAAAAAAAAACAACAATTCAAATCACCCCCCTTTCCTCTAGACTGATATTTATATTAATAACAATAAAAATCATAAACACTTAGGTATCACCCGCGTCCGAAAATGTCCGATCTATCAAACTATAAAATAACTGTTTTTCACTGTGCGTTTACCCCTAATCGGAAAACGTTCCAAATTCAAATATGACATGTTTTTGCCATTTTGGAAATATAAAAAATTAAATAAAAAGTGATCAAAAGGTAGCACAGTCCTAACATGATAGCAATGAAACGCCATCAAAAGTCGCAAAAATGACACCAAGCCCACAGCTTCGTACCCCAAAGTATGAAAGTTGTTAGCCCAGAAGATGGCAAATCAAAAAAAAATTTTTGTACAGGGGTTTAATTTTTTTAAATGTATTGACAACAGTATAAAACCGTACAATGTGGTATCCCTGTGATCGTAGCAACCCAAAGAATAAAGTAGACCTGTCATTTGGGGCACACAGTGAAAGCTGTAAAATCCAAGCCCACAAGAAAACGTTGCAAATGTGTTTTTTCACCATTTTCACTGCATTTGGAATTTTTTTCCCGCTTCCCAGTACGCGCCATGGAACATTAAATACCGTCACTACGAAGTGCAATTTGTTACGCAGAAAATAAGCCATAACAGAGCTTTTTATGTGGAAAAATAAAAAAGTTATAGATTTTTGAAGGTGGGGTGTGAAAAATGGAAGTGAAAAAACTAAAAAAGGCCAAGTCGTTAAGGGGTTAAGGAGGTTGAAGGAATAATTGAATATGTGGAGAACTTAAGTATTTTAAACACAATGGGGGTCATTTACTAAGGGCCCGAATCATGGTTTGCCAACGTGTTACATTTCTGATTTGTGCAGATTTTTCCTGAATTGCCCCGTGATTTTGGCGCACGCGATCGGTTTGTGGCGCATCGGCGCCGGCATGCATGCAACGGAAATCAGGGGGTTCGGAAGAACCGCTGCATTTTTTTAAAAAAAGTGTCGCTGGACACGCAATTACCTTCACTCAGCAACGGATCGTGGACTGCCTTAGTGAATCGCCGGAAGACCCGAATCCACCGCAGAGAATGCGCCGCTGGATCGCGAATGGACCGGGTAAGTAAATGAGCCCCATTCCCTTCATTTCTGGGGCTCTGAAGTAATTGGAAAATAATTGTAAATAAAATATTAATTTCCACTATTTAGTTGAAAACCCTTTGTTAGCAGTGAGTTGCCCTCATGGACATCAGCAGACATCGCTGTGTCTCCTCCTGTGGCCTTTGCTGCAGCAGTTTTTAGTTACTGTTTGTGGTCTTTCTGTCTGAAGTTATTCTTTAGAAAGTGAAACTTGTCTTGGTTGAGTTGAGCTCAGGACTGACTTGGCCATTTAAGAATATTCCACTTTCTTTATTTAATAAACTCCTGGGTTTCTTTGGCTTTATGTTTTGGGTCATGGTCGATATGTACTATCAGTTGGGCTGCATTTGGTGGATGTGAGTGCACACATGCGCCATGCACCTGCACTGATTGCAGACCCTGGGCCTGCCGGCTAAATGGCGGTAGCTGCTGCAATGACCAACCGGAAAGACACACAGCTATCCACGGCCCGAACAAGCTAAAATCAATGCCCCCATTCTACCGTTCCATCTATAAGTAGGTGACCAGCATAACCTATGTAACTCGCATCTACCGTATGTTAACTGTATCAGGTGCGCAGAGAGCATTGGATGATACGGTTTTTATTGTTTTTGTTATCCCTGGACAACCCCTTGGATTGGCTTGTTTCATCTGCATAGAGAAATCAATTCATTGCATCAAAATACGAGCACCACACCTTAAATCAACTCCATGCCTTTTATGTAAAGGGAGTATTTTTCACTGGTGACAGGTTCCTATATACACTATACAGTGAATAGCAATAACGTTTTTATCACATGTGTGGCTTACTTTGAAATATGGATTGTCAAACTTTACCTGGCTCCCTGCCGCCACCAGCAGTGAAGTCTCGGGGGCTGCGCATTTCAAATTCTATCGTCCATCTGCTCATTTGCATAATTAATTTGCAACATCCCCCCACCGGGCCTAGCCTTTTCTTGGGGCCTGGAGACAGCCGGGGCCCAGAATACCTGAGTGGCTGGCGGTTGCGGCCTAGGCACGCTAGTGTCACGGTGCTTGGTATGGGGACCGGAGGGCTGTCCCACAGCCTGGCAGGTCTCCAGCTGTAGCAGGGACCAGACGGAGGCAACGTTGTTCAAAAAATAACTTATAGTTCTTTATTCGAACCAACAGCAAGAAACGTGCCAAGCGATTCCTTACCGATGGTCGGATTACTGGAGTGCTCTTGGAGAGTGAACCTCAGGAGTTGAGTCACCAGCCTGGATGCAGATGCAGGCTGGGATGTAGCTGCGTCCAATGCTGGAAGCTGCAGCTTTGTCCTGGGTCTTCTGTGTGAGCTCACTAGGGGTGTGAGGCACACACTGTCTCTAATCACTCAGTGTGGAGTTGCTATGCCCCTCTGTCTGGAGCTGGGTTACAGGAGCTGCTCATGAGGTGAGAGCTCAGCGCCAACTGCCTGCAGTCATTTCTTGTCCAGAGGTTTTGTTACTCCCCGGTCCGGTGGTCTCACTCTCCAATCACACTCCAGTTTACAGATTGAAACATCATTGGATAACAATAGCAAATACAATTAACCCTTGCCTATCCAGGCAGTATCTATCGCTGCATATTACCTCTGGGTGTACTGAATTGGTACAAGGGGCTTATTCGCAACCACTCCTCTGCCATGCGCATTGGCAGGGGTGTTGCAGATACAATTGGCGCACGCTCTACATGAAGCACCCAAATCCCGTCCCACATCCTCCCGGTCCTGACCCGCACCCCCTCGTGATGTCCGCTCACCTCACAAGGAAACTTCACGCTTGCGCGGTGAGCCTTGTATTGCTGACATACAAGGCTACCTAACTGTAGATGAAGCACATGGGACAATGTGACATTTACCTCTCCACGTTAAAGGGAAAGCAGAACTTTGTCAGGGTGGTTACAGAGTCCTGTATGATAGAGACATGAAGAGATGATGAGACAGTAATACCATCAGCCTCAAAACATAATATTAAATAATACAGATATTCTATGCTGTGACCCCTTACTGTGTAGTTTTTTCTCTCCATACAATACCCACTACCTAGAAACCATCAGCAAGCTGCCAACGACAGGTCACTTTTTCTATAATTTTTCTCTGTATATAATTCTCTTTCATTGAGACAATCCTCGCTCCTGTGTGCTCTCACATATACATGTAAACCCAGATCAATTATCATCCATCAAGAGCATCTTACTGGTGGTCTCCACATGGTAAAAAAAGCCAAAAATATTATAAAAACTGGGAAAACATATTATAGAAGCCAGGGTTATTCCAGGCGGGGCTGTAGTGTGATAGAGTAATATTTCGATGTCTTACCTGGTCATCAAAATGTTCAGGGAATTGTCTGTTCAGCACCGGGTCTGAAAGGAAACATTGTAAGATGGGTCATCAATTTGATAGCATCAAAGAGATTAGATACACAGCTGAGCAAACAGTATCCCACATAATAAGATTAGATACACAGCCCAGCAGACAGTATCACACATGATAGGATTAG
>WNYA01002007.1:0-52152 GCA_019512145.1 Engystomops pustulosus
AGTCACTGTGTACATACATGACATTACTTATCCTGTACTGATCCTGAGTTACATCCTGTATTATACTCCAGAGCTGCACTCACTATTCTGCTGCTGGTGCAGTCACTGTGTACATACATGACATTACTTATCCTGTCACTATTCTGCTGCTGGTGCAGTCACTGTGTACATACATGACATTACTTATCCTGTACTGATCCTGAGTTACATCCTGTATTATACTCCAGAGCTGCACTCACTATTCTGCTGCTGGTGCAGTCACTGTGTACATACATGACATTACTTATCCTGTACTGATCCTGAGTTACATCCTGTATTATATTCCAGAGCTGCACTCACTATTCTGCTGCTGGTGCAGTCACTGTGTACATACATGACATTACTTATCCTGTACTGATCCTGAGTCACATCCTGTATTATTCTCCAGAGCTGCACTCACTATTCTTCTGGCTGGATTTCACACACCCTCTAGACATTACAGTGTAACCAAATTAACCCTTTCACAGCTTCCCTAGTTATTTCCAGCAGTGAAGGGTTAATGTTTACAATACTTCCTAGGCATGTTAGGAATCCTTGGAGTACATACCTGCTTGTCTGTTATCTCCTGGTTATCTGGTGCCTGTACTTGATCCTACGTCATTGCTGGGCCAGGCACCTGTGTACTTGAATCCAGGTCGGGTTCCTTATCCCCGATATCATTATTATCTAAGATTATAATGGGCTTCCTTATCCATTTTTGTTTTTCCACTGGAAGATTCAAATCCATAAGAATCCAGGACACAGAGTGCCATGGAAGTGAGGATCAATCACCAAACTCTGTTGAAAATCAAATAGGATTATGGTCCTTAAAGGGGCACATAGTATTCACACCCCTTTAAATTTTGCTCATTAATGTGCACTCTGCACCCTCTTGACAGAAAAACAGAACCGGACTTATTTTGGATGGGTAAACATCCAATGAGGGGAGGGGGGGGGGAGGGGGCGGCGCCTGAAATACATATGATATATAAGTGTATATGATGATATGATGGGTAGTTCAGTATACGGAGCATGTTATACAGAGCAGAGTCAGTGGCGGGGTGATGCTGGGACTGTACAGTGTGGGACTAGTATCCCCGGGACTCCGCCCCTCCAGTTACTTCAGGTCCGCCTCTCCCTCCGGTACAGCCCCGGGCTCCGGTACTACAACTCCCACTCCTGGCGCCAGTCTCTTCCATTTCATATGCTTCTTTCCGTTCACAATATGTGTTCTGCTCGTCCCCAAGATGGCGAACACGGATAGTGACCGTCAGGGCGGCAAGAACGAAACAAACCATCACGCAAGCGCCGGAAGTCACGCACAGGGTGGGAGGGGGTAACGTGGTGCCGCTGCTGCTCGGCATCTCACTGTTTACCAGGTGACTATGTCCCCAGATCCCTGTGTATTACGTCATATCAGGACAATATCGTGATAGTCCTATCACGTGTTATCACGATTCTTCTATAATGGCAGCTTGGATATAGCAGCTCAGTATCATAAAGAATGGGATTAGATACGCAACCCAGCAGACTGTATCACACAGGATGGGATTAGATACACAACTCAGCGTCAGATACACAGGAAGGATAGTAGATACACAGCGCTGCAGTATCACACAGGATGGGATAGATTACAATGCTCAGCAGACGGTACACACAGGATTGGATTAGATACACAGATGGGATTAGATACACAGCTCGCAGGCAGTACCAACAGGCTGGGATTCGCTACACAGCTTCAGCAGACAGTACCACAAAGGATGGGATTATCCAGATACACAGCTCAGCAAGACGTACTAACACAGGATGGGATTAGATACACACTCAGCAGACAGTACCACATGATGAGGATTAGATATCACAGCAGCACGAGTACCACACAGGAGGGATTTAGATCACCAGGTCACGGCTCAGTATCACACAGGATAGGATTAGATACACAGTCCAGCAGACGAGTACACACAGGATATGAGGATTAGTACACAGTCTCGCAGACGTACACACAGGTATGGTAGATACACAGACAGCAGACGGATATCACACAGGAGAGGATTAGATACATCGCTCAGCAGACGTTATCACTACAGGATAGGATTAGGAGTAACAGCTCAGCAGAGTATCCACATGATAGTGATAGATAGACAGCTCATCAGACTGTTTCACACAGGATATTAGATACACAGCTCAGGAGCAGTATCAACAGATAGGGATCAGGAATGAATACGCTCAGCAACTTATCACGAGGACTTGGATAAGATACACAGCCAGCAGTCAGTATCACACAGGAATAGGATTAGATACGATCAGCCTCGCCAGAGTATCCACAGCAAGGATTAGGATTACAGATAGCAGACGTAGTCAGCGGGACGGAACAGACACATCCAGACAGTATCACACGGAGGGATCAGATACAATCTCAGCATAGAGCACACGGCACAGTGGGAATCTATACAACAGCTCAGCAGACAGTATCACACAGGATGGATGAGATAGCACAGACTCAGCAGACGTTATCACATTTTTTTCCCTGGACGGGGATAGATACACAGATTCAGCAGACGTCACACGGTGGGGATTAGATTACACGTCAGCACGTACAACTAATTGCATCTCGTCAGATCACAACAGCAGCAGTCAGGGCATATCCAGATAGATATATACACAGCCAGCGACAGTATCACACATAGGATAGGATTAGATACACACAGCTCAGAGACAGTATCACATAGGATAGGATTAATACACGCTCAGCAGACGTATCACGACGAGAATATGAAATAACAGCTCAGCAGACAAGTATCACACATAAGGGATAGATACACAGTCACAGCTTCATATCACAGGGAACGGATCAGATACACAGCTAGCAGTCAGTATATCCACAGGACGGGATCTAGATACACAGCGCAGCCAGACGGTATACACGGGACGGGATCAGATACACAGCTCAGCAGGACGGTATCCAACGGGACGGGATCAGATACACAGCTCAGCAGGACGGTAATCACAGGGACGGCTCAGATACACAGCTCTTTTGGGAATCTCCACTTCAATGCGCAAGAACTTTTAGGTATTCCCACCTTAGGCCGAGACCGGTTTTACCGCGGTTGGCACATAGTTTTGGGTAATGTTCCATCTTTAGAGGAATACTCGGGGATGGAACTTCGTGGGATCCTTAAACATTCTGCAAAGGGAAATTTGTACCCTCACGGCCTCTAAAGAACGACGTCCCGTAGTGTGAAGGAAAGGAATAGATACGTTAGCTAGATGTCCCAAGGCAGTAACCGGCATAAAGAAAAATTGTTCCAAAAAGTGTCGGGAAAGAGGACCACCACAATGGGAAAAGCCTGTAGACTGGGACAACATAGGCCCCTCAAACGTGAAGCAAAACACTCAGAGGAGTGGTCCACTTTAGTTGGCAAAGAATGGAAAACCACCATGAAGGAAAAAAAGAGAGAAGGTGTTAAACTAGATAAGAAGGAACAACGTGAAGATTGGGACATGGAGGTGGTCTACATGCTGGAACAGGGTTGGGTGGGGTGGGATTCAAGTAGGAGCTTATAAAACTAGTGACCAAGAAAACAAGACTGACCAAGAACAGACCAAGCTGACGAGACTAGCTGACCAAGAACAGACAAGCGACCGAGACTGCTGACCCCAAGAACAGACCAAGCTAACGAGACTAGCTGACCAAGAACAGACCAAGCTAACCGAGACTAGCTGACCAAGAACAGACCAAGCTGACCGAGACTAGCTGACCAAGAACAGACCAAGCTAACCGAGACTAGCTGACCAAGAACAGACCAAGCTGACCGAGACTAGCTGACCAAGAACAGACCAAGCTGACCGAGACTAGCTGACAAGGAACAAGAACCAAAAGCCGACCAAGAACACAAGAACAGGACCAAGACTAACCGGAGACTAGCTGCACCAGAACAGACAAAGCATAACCGAGACTAGCTGACAAAGAACAGACCAAGTGGACGAGGACTAGTGACCCCAAAAACAGACCAAGCTGAACCAGAAAGCAGACCGAGAACAACCAAGGACGAGACAGCAGACCGAGAAACAGACAAGATGACCGAGACTAGCTGACGAGAACAGACCAAGCTGAACCGAGAAGACTAGCAGACCGAGAACAGCCAAGCTGGACCGAGACTAGTGGACGAAACAAACAGACAAAGCTGGAACGAGACTAGCTGAACCAAAGACAGACCAAGCTGACCAGAGACTAATGACCCAGAACGACCAAGCTGACCGAGATAGCTGACCAAGACCAGACCAAGCTGAACGAGACTAGCTGACCAAGAAAACAGACAAGCTGCCGCGAATAGCAGACCGAGACAAGACCAAGCTGACACCAAGAACAGACCACGAGAACAGACCAAAGCTGACCAAAACTAGCTGACCAAGAACAGGACCAAGCTGACCAGAAACAGGACCAAGCACAACCACGCGGACCAAGAAGACCAAATGACAAGAACAGACCAAACTGACCAAGAACAGACCAAACTGACCAAGAACAGACCAAACTGACCAAGAACAGACCGAGAACAGACCAAGCTGACCAAGAAAAGACAGTCGACCAAGACAGACCGAGAACAGACCAAGCTGCCAAGATTAGCGACCAAGAACAGGACCCTGAGAACGACCAAGATGACCAAAAACTAGCTATGACCAAGGAAACAGCAAGCTGACAAGAACAGACCAAGCAACAAACCAAGATGGACCAAGAACAGCACAAATGACCAACGAAACAGACCAAACTGACCAAGAAAGACCCCAAAGACAAGAACCAGACCGAGACAGACCGAGAAAGGCCAAAACTGACCAAAGAACAGACGAGAAACAGACAAAGCTGACCAAGATTAGCTGACAAGAACAGACCAAATGGACCCAAGAACAAGCCCAAGCTGACCAAGAACAGAAGATAAAAAGTTGACCAACACAGGACCTACACCTACAGATCCCAATGTGAAGACCAATGAAAGAGAGTTGTGCACTTTAGTTTGTCAGAGACAGCAGAACGATAAGATGAAAGAGAAAAAAGTTATGAAGAGGGCCGGAGGTGTTGTCTACTTGGTTATCACACCTGAGAGTGTACAGATGTTGCTCCAATGTATGAGCTCTCTCCATACCATGACCCCATAGACGTGATCCCTCCCCTCTACAGGGTTGTCCCTTGAAGATCTTATTGATCACTGCCCTCATGACAGCAGTGAGCAGGACATGTTCTTCAACAGACCTCATTCCATTCAATGACCACACAATCGGCCTGTATCACTTGTAGACACCACGAACCCGTCACTTGGGGTTCCTTCCTTTGGGACAGTCATACTCTGTTCATTTGTCCTACTTGCCGCTCCAAAGCCACCTGGGACTCTGTGACTACTCCACGGAGCCGGCCTTCATCCAGAAGAGGACCGAGAGGGGGAGACAGCGCGTCCAATGTGACCATGAGAGCTACGCCCGACTCCGACGACGCCGGCCCCCAGACGGATGAGAGGACAGTGGAGGACTCTAAAGAGTGGCATCACGGAACAATCAAAGTCTTCAAGGGATTCATAGAGCTGGAGTCTAGGGACCTCCCTGGAGATGGGGTTCGTGTGCGGACAAGATAATCTCAGGGTGCTACTCCTCGCTCTTACACACGGCCCATACAAAAAGAGCTTATAGTGTGTCATAACCCAGCTTTCCCCCTGGTTTTTGTGGTGTAACCTCATAGCACTCGACATAACATCATAAAGAAAACAGTGATATAGCTGGAGTATTGGGGGCGTGTCCTCACACTGCTGTGCTAGAGCACTATGAATGGGCTCTCCACAGGCTCTCTTCGCTGCTTGAGTAACAGCTGTAGCTATCCATTATATGATACTAATGTTGTCACTCAGAGCTGAAAGTAAGGAGCAGCAGTAGTATTAGCAGTATACATAAGCTACGGAGCACCCCTAGTGGTTGACTACAGGCAGAATATTATCATGTTACATATGACTTCAGATTATGCATTTTTTTTTGTCTGATTTGAGCGGTCATAACGAACAAGACTCAGTTTTTTTGCACGAGAGATTTTTTTGGACAAAAAAACCATTCCCTTTAAACAAAATCACGACCAGCATTGGCGGCAGGAACGTACGATCCTGATACGTCTCCGGATTACATCACAGGCGAGAGGGGGAACCATCTGACAGAGATCAGCCCCTTCCATTAGCTGCCTCGATCTGTACCCAAAATTTACAGGGGCAGCCTGCTTAGAAAAAAAAAAAAAAAAAAATTATACAAACGGTTTTAGTTTTTTGTTCCAAATATGGAACATCTGCATGGAGGACCTTGTCCAGTTGAAGTCAATGGATGTTGTGAAACATCACTTCTACTCGGGAGTGCTGTAGGCATGAAGGTTAGTACACCAGACACAGCTGATCACTGGTGCATCCATGGTACAGGACTACAGACTCTGTGTCGTCAGACCCCAGTCACATTGTCACTCCAACCCATTCTTTGATAAATTTTCCCTAACAGACAACCATTAACAGACGGGCACAGCATGCCATGGTACTTGTTTTTAGTCGTAAACAATTTGGTTTGATTACATTGGTTGCGCTAGGCTTGCTGAATACATTTTAAAGGGATGAGCGACCGATTCTGCCACAGCAACAGTCGCTAACACATTATGATACGGAAAGAAAATAATCACTCCCAAGTCCAGAGAATTCCCGCCTCCCACAACGTCTGTTTTGATGCCGGCCCAGGACCGAAGTGTTCCGCCCCCCATCACCAGAAGTCACATCTACCTACCCACGACATTATTTGTCCGATTATTTATATAACAGAGTGTCTTATGGGTTCATTTATAGGCGTATACGTCGCCATGAGATTATCTACAGCAAATTGTATTGCACCCAGAGCGTATACCTGGGGCGTGTGTCCTCCACACACATGCGTCAGTCTTCTCATGCTTCTTCCCGTATGCAGTTCCTGTAGGTTGTTGTCCCTGTGGATTTAGCATCATGTAATCAGACGTTGTTGTTGTATGTTGATAGTAGCAGAGGACGGTGATATATTGGATTTGTTTGGATTACAGGATTTGTACTCGTGGGTAGGGTTTTCTACCTCACAATGCTGTGCTCTTTAGCATGTCCGTATATTGGAGTTGTGTCAGCACTCTATATTTGTCTGCTTACTATTTAATAGCAGTAGTAACATTATCCAACCAGGAGGAGAAGCTGCAAGTAGTCAAACAGAGACACGACAGTGTGAGGAGCGGAATATTAGTTTCCCAGGCCACATCTTATTGGAATATAAATTCCCTTATTACACAGTCCTGCATAGCTACTCAAAAAACATTACAAGGTAGGTCTGATTACTTATTTTTAGCACCTGGCAGATTAATAAATTATATTAACACTGGCTGATGTTAAGCACAGAGCAAGCAGTGTGAGGAAAATTGCACTCACTCCCAATTTATAACGCGCTGTACAGCCCTCCGACCCCCCATGGTCAGACCTCGCTGACAGGTTCCCTCCTTATGAACATACAATACACCAGGCTCTGCAACCCTCTTCCTAGCAAAAAGATCCTGTCCTGCTTGCCATCAGTGAATCGAAGCCCTTCCTCGTACCAGCAGTCGAGCATCACACGGACCAGTCCCATCAGTCACCATAACTTATCGTCTTCTTTCCATTCAGTTGTGTATTTTGGGGACAAAATACCAGTTTGGCTTCTTCGGGGTGAGTGGTAGCAATTTTTCTGCTGTCTTTTTGGAGAGCATTCCTTTCTCCACATTCTCCCTTAGAAAAGTCCTTAATTGGGAAATGTACTTAGACGTGGGGTCTCCTCTGAGTTGTTCATAGGTTTTTTGATCCCCTAATAGTCTTGCTGCTTCTTTAAGATAGTATTCCTTAGTTAAGAGTACCGTCCCCCCCCCTTTATCTGCCTGTTTTATTATTAAGTTCTCTTCCTTCTTTAAGGTTTTTAAGGCAGTCCACTCGGCTTTACTGATGTTGGATTTGTCTTGTCTGTACAAGAGAGACACGCAACCCGAGTCTGCAGAGACAAAGTGCTCAAGTAAGTAGCACATATTTAAGCAGCTCCGTGTCTAATAGGACAGCGATACACAGAAGGATTATGGCAAGTTGCTAAAAATATAAGTTATACAATATGTCAGTTCATTTTACTATCGAGAGCCAATACACCAATAGGAGTCCGAGAAGGGAGGGGAAGAGGAGGAGCTATGGAGCTTTAAAAGCCATTGTGTTGTAGTGTGTTAACAAACAGGTCAGATGAAGCGCTGTCGGCGCGAAACAGCTGTCATGTGTTTGGTTGTCTCGTGAGTCTGTCCGTGTCCTCCCTTACCCCTGCCATTTGGTCAACTGATTTTAAGAAAAAAATTTTTGTGAGTATGCAATAATAAAGCAACATTTAAAAAGAAGAAGATTGGTGAGTGCCGTTTCTACTGTTTTTTGATATTTCTATTGGGACTCATCCGCATTTTTTGGAACCAGAGCACCACCTCACTTTTGATGTCAGATTTATGCCTTTATGATAACTATGTCTTCACACCATAACATGACCATGGTATAGTGCCACCCTACTTCTTCATCTACCAAGATTTGAGTCACTGTGTACATACATGACATTACTTATCCTGTACTGATCCTGAGTTACATCCTGTATTATACTGCAGAGCTGCACTCACTATTCTGCTGCTGGTGCAGTCACTGTGTACATACATGACATTACTTATCCTGTACTGATCCTGAGTCACTATTCTGCTGCTGGTGCAGTCACTGTGTACATACATGACATTACTTATCCTGTACTGATCCTGAGTTACATCCTGTAGATCTTTTATTTTATATAAAAATGAAAAACATAACAATCATAAACATAAGTCAAGCCATAACTTCTGGCAAAATAAAATAATAATAATAACAAAACAATAATACAAACTAAAAAAGTCTTACAAAAATCTCCTGGCCCAGCCACACACACACCACACAATCAGCATTATAAAACAAAACCTTCACCCAATCCCAACACCTAATTATTATTATTTTTTTTAATATATATCTAAAGAATACACAGCAAAAAAAGACAAACAGGAAATAAAAACATTAAATATAACTAACTAAATCCCACGCCCATCACCCTCCCACCCAGACACTGGTCTAACGTCCAAAGTTCGCGTTATATAGTCCAGACCAGTGCCCGGGATCGTATAGTCCAAGTCCCGTCCACCCTCCTCCCAACCTAACACCCTAACACCAACACCCCAAAACCAACCAACCTATATACACACAAGAACAATAACTACATATAACTATATACAGAATGTACAGAAGATACAAACACATTAAACATATCAACATATAACAAATCCAAACCACATAAAGCCCAGGTTCGGCGCCTGCAGCCCCTACATCACTATAACCTCAGGACACAAAACAAAAATCTACAGTGTCAGCTTCAGCCCAACACCAGGAGAGGAGATGACAGACTAAGGGACACTAAAGGAGAACCCCCTCCAAAGGAGAGAGGCCCTCCCCGTGCCCAGCCTCTCATACTCCAGAGAGCGCACCTTCACCTGAAATATTCAGTATTATCTAAGATGAGTATTTCTATTCAGTCCCATGAATGGAGCCGGCACATTTAATTACTCAGCTGTTTTTTTCTTCTCAGTTTTTTTTTTCTTCTTGTAGCAAAAATCTAAGAGAAAAATATCTTCAGGCAGAGGAAAGTTTTATTATTTATGATGGCGCAGAGGGAAACTTGAAGACGATTACAACTGATAGCAGTGTTCATAGAGCCTCCTATGGAGATACTGCCCCTGCAGGAGGGGGGAGGCATCACAGATAATATACATAACATCACTTTGTATCATAGAAGAGCAGTAACTATCAGGAGGGGGATGTGGAGCACAGAATTTGTATTCTACCCCTCACTGGAGTGTAATATTTGGCCTTGCAACCAGACTTAAACCTTAACGTTTCAATTTCGGTATTTTATCCAAAAATTGGCCATGTTGGAAACATCTCGGGTGGTCAACGGGATGCACGCTCCTATCATCCCATGGTGAGGTATCTATGTAGGCTTTAAATAGCTCTAGCCTTTGGTTGATTGGACAGGGCTGTACCCTTTTTATGACTAACTATATAGCGTCTATGTAATACCGTAGCCAAGAAGATTGCACATTCAATGGACCAAGGGAATTGTAGTAGCTCCTGGTGCTCAGATCTCGAAAGGCCAAGGGGCCCTCTACAGGAGTGATGTGTCCTGTGTTTCTGCATTGTCCCATAGCGGAAATAAGACTGTGGGTTACAAAGTCCATTGTGGATTTATAGGAAGATTTCACTTTGCCGCATGAAGAATCGGTAGATGTTCCACCAACCTTGATAATCGATGAGTCAAGACAACATCTCCAAGACTCCAGCACATTGACTATACCGCTAAATGTTTAGAGTCCTTATTCTTTTTAAAAATAAAAGGAGGTCACGATCTTCTCCAGTTTAAACTTTTTGTTGCCCATAATCGATCTTCCAGAATGACCACACATAAAGACAACCTCCCTAACCTCATCGCTGTGTGCGATCTCTCGGCTGCCGACGCTGAGCCGGAGAGAACGGAGAGCGAGGAGGATGAATCCACCTGGGCCTCTGAAAGAACTCGAAATAAAAGCAGATGTCTAATCCAATTGAAACGGGATGAAAGGGAAATTTGGTTTCCTGAGAGACGTTGAATTGATGCTCTTGAAGCCAGACGGGAGCATTTGCTGAGCTTAGACAAACTGTGCACATCTGGAATTGTAGTGTTTGTGAAGAGGAGGAAGACAGATGCCTGAGAAGGGCTTTCTTCTCCAGCATATCAGTCGTTACTTTGTGTTCTGAGCTCGTAACACAAGGTACAATATATCAGTGAAAGCAGAACAGAGCAGTTTCAGAAAGAAACCTTCCCAGTGGGACGTCAGCAAGGAAGAGAAAGATGGGAAGGAAGTCATAGCGACATGTTCCACTACAATCATTTCCTTCAATGGGAACGGAGGCGAGCGGCTGGGGAGGAACCCTACATCTGCTCTTCTGTGTAAAGGGATCAATGGTGTCTCGATTAGATCTTGTTTTTCTGAGAACCATACTGAAAACTTCTGTCCCTCTTCAGACGCCGTTGGCATCAGCAACACATTGGAGGATCCAAAAAATTACTTAGGTCTCATGTGCACAAGTGCGAATAGGCCTATAGTATAATACTTAGTATCCAAATGTATTCAGTGGCAGCTGCAAAGTTCTACGTAGGGTGCACTAGCTGAAAGTATCGCAAACTTAGTAGGGCTTTCCAGAAACCCTGGATAGCTTTCTGGATAACCCTGACGGGGCTGAACTATGGGTGTTAAAAAAAGAAAGGTACATACTTGCGTCAAATCCCTGTTACTGTGATGCAAAAGCACTTTTTGCTCTTCCCCTATAACAAATAATAATAATTCTTGATTTTTATAGCGCACACGGATAACAAAGCGCTGCACAAAGCATGACAAATCAGTGCCTGCCCCCAAAGGGGCTCACAATCTAGACTGAAGTTCCATAAAGGGGATCATGGGAACTGCTTTGGCCACTTAATGGCCCCCTTGTATTATAGGCCTGACTCCCATGAGGTTTTCCACCCAGTAACAAATCAGGTTGATTTAAGAGGGGTAAACAAGGCAACACCATGCCAACCCCATGGAGCATACCGCTGGTACATGTGGACTGAAGAGGAGGTAGAATCTGAACAATGAGACCTTCACAGTATCCATGTAATTACAACTGAATAAAGAACTCCTTAAATCCTATTGGCTGCCTGTTGGCAAGTATGGATATGGGGTCTTCAAGGCCAGACCATGCCCCATTGAGAGCACCATCAGAGTAACGCTTATACCCTACTTTTTCGATAGAGTGCTCCAGAGGTATCCTTGCTTGCTGGAAGCCCAAACGATGCCTCCAAAGCTGAATGCTTAGAGGAAACTTTGCGTCTTCTGAGGACTTGTTGCCCCTCCACCACTAAGAACCAGCACCAGGGCCCATGTCTAGGATGTCCTACAAGCTACAGCCGGGCCAAGGTCAGAAGATAAAGCATTTATGTCACAAGTAAGAAGATATATTTCTCAGTCTTGACAGATTTTCCTTTAGGTTTTTTTCTTACCGGCTGCATCTATAACTTGTTCCATTTTCGAGGACGACGCAGAAGCTATCATTCCCAGGCCGTGTTTTTAATTCTGTCCCACCGGACACACAACCCGAAATTACAATTTTCTGTCACAGTAAATGAAACATTTCAAGACAGGAAGGCGACACTTATTTCTCCGAAGAAAGCCTCTTATTGCTTTTCGGTGGCCTGTAAATGATAGCAGCCTGGGACACGGCGGCAGAGGTCACCTCCTGTTTTGGTTTTTGTTCAGGATTCACATCTCGCCATACATTTATCTTGTCTGGAGACTCGGGAACATGTCACGCTGCTCGTGTAAAAGCGCCACTTCTCCTTTCCTGTCATTCTCGCCTCAGCCTGGTGAGAAAGAAGCTAAGTGTAGCTAAGTAAACACTCATTAAGGCGGCTTCGTAAGGATATACATGGAAATGAATTCCGAGTTAATGCAGCGTATTATCTCCTCTAACAGGGGTGAAGCTTATAGGCGAGACTGTGTGAGAACAGAGCAAACATGAGGCGTGCAAGAAGCCGGCGCACAGGAGACAGGACCGCCGCCAGATGACTGCTCCTGACCCATTACCTATGGGGTAATTCGGAAACAGTGGGAGCCGGAGAAAAAATCTGTAATCAGTGTAGCAAAGACAATGAGGCTGATTTACTAAGGGTCCGTCGGACGCATTTTCATCGGGTTTTCCGACGATTCCCGCGATCGGATTTTGGCGCATCAGCGCCGGCTTGCACATGTTAGAAATCGAGGGTCGGGACGTCGGACAACCCGACGGATCCGGACAAACCAAGGAATTTAAAAAAGGTTTTTGTCACAAGATCAAGCACTCACATGCACCAGGAAGAAGAAGGTGAACTGTGGCGGTCCTCAACGCAGCAGCGACACGTGCAGGATCTTAGTGAATCACGCCGGACTCGAATCCTCGTCAGACAACGCACCGCGGGATCGCGACAGGACCAGGTAAGTAAATCTGCCCCATTAAGTTAGAGGAGATGATTAAAGGTTCTCTTTATGAACATTAGTGAAAGAGGTAAAGGATTCTGTCTTTGGCTGAGAGGTGGCTCACTGGAACAGAAACCTTCCCCATTTCCATGAGGTAAAGATGATCTGTCACCAATCCCAACTGTTGGCCAATCCTTTAACATTGACCAAGGTAGCAGCGATGATACGACCCATCCCCTACTTTTAACTCTTCTACTAACCCGTCCTGTGTCGTCCTCCCATCTGTTATCCAGCAACCAAAAGGCACCAGACTTCTCTGCAGTCCCATTCACCCTGGACCTGGTATATAAGATGACGGCTGAGTGGTTCAAGCGACAGCAATTCCATTTATTATATTTTGTTCTATTCCCTAAGAAGAATGGCTTGACCATTAAATATTCTTTTCCCTCTTGTGTCACCCCACTCTTCCTCATAGATTGTAAGCTCTTGCGAGCAGGGACCTCCCTCCTGTTGTTGTTCCATACGAATGTTTGTGCTCTGCCATGTTTTATTGTATTTGTACTTGTCCCTTATGATTTGTAAAGTGCTACGGAATATGATGGCGCTATATAAATGAAGATTATTATTATTATTATTATCCCCTACAATCTTCAGAGTAGGATCCACCATTTTGACCATTTCACAAGAGCAAACACAGTGTGAGATGTACCATCCACTGAGCCAGCCATTGGTATGACCCAGTAATAAACCAGGTTGTTATAGGAGGGGTAGCAAAACACCAGCCACCCAACTGCGTGTCCATGTACTTCAGAGAGGGTAGGACCCAAGAAGAAAGCCCAAACAATGACCATACGATCACAACTGGGCCAAGAACGCCTCGGATCTACGAAAGAGTGCTAGATATGAGGTCTGTAAGGCCATATCATGTCCCACGTAAGGGCACCACCACAGTAACCCATATACCCAATTCTGCAAGCAGACTGGTTTATATTGACAATGCCAGTGTAGAGCCAGTACATTACCCTAAAATGTTAAGATTTGGTGGTGTCAGTGGTGCCAGGCAGTAACTCAATACAGGCCAGCAGAAGAAAATCACGTTAGGGCGAGTAGAGATTTGTAGGCGATAACGATGGAACACAAGGAACCTCAGTCCGAAACTGCTCCCGTCTGACAGAGAACCAAATTGGCATAGTTTCAGTACCCAAAATGATAATTTAGTTCTCTGTCAGATGGGAGGTGCTAGTTTAAAGCTTGGATCCACCCATCTGACAGTAAAGACTCAGACTTGGGAACTAGAAGCTAGAGAAGAACTTCCAACTACATCAGAATTAGTGGGGCACCACTTAAAGGATGTAACGAGTTGAAGTTGATGGAAGTGGCATCGTTTATGATGTCTCACATCCTAGAATGTGGTAATACATTTTCCATAGGGAATAAAGGAATTCCCGCCTTTTGATTTTGTTCCTTGTTGGATTGTACAGACATTGTTTGATGGTTGGGTCTTGATGTTTCATGTGAGGGATCAGTGGCTTCATACTTCATCTGATGAGTCAGCACTGGAGCGAGCGGCATTGTGCAGAGTCGTTAGAATGTAATGCAAATTAATAAGTTCATTACAAACAAATCATGTAAAATTTACTAAAAATACAAGATGAAATATTGGGCCGGTAATAAACAAAAGAACGCGGGTGCATCGGCGTGCACAGTAAATAAAGGCGCAGTATGTTATCTGATCAGAGCTTTCATCTGCCGCCTTTCATTATTTCTTTACTCTGTAATTAACATTAAATCTCATTGGAACATTACAGAAGATCTATAAGAAGAGCAGAGATTTCACAGCATTATCATTACCATTCACTATACAAAGGCTGCAGTGACTTCCCCCGACTGAGAAACTGCAAATCCATATCCAAGAGTAGAAAGTCAAAGTGGAAGCAATTTACTTGATCTGGAGGTTATTTTTGTTAAAAAAACAAAAAAAAAGAAAAAAACGGTATTTTTCTGTAGTCATTTCTTTATGTACAAAAGGATTCACTGTCGCTGCTGCATAGCATGGTATATTAGGGGGCATGGACTCTCCTGAGTAGCACGGTATACAGAGGAGACATAATCTCTCCTGCAAAGCATAGTATACGGAGTGTGTGTATACTCTCCTGTGCAGGGTGGTATACGGAGTGTGCATTGTCTCCTGTGAGGCGTGGCATGCAGAGTGTGCGGCGTCTCTCCCGAAAGGCAGGGTATGTGGAGTGTGCGGCGTCTCTCCCGAAAGGCAGGGTATGCGGAGTGTGCGTCGTCTCTCCTGAGAGGCGTGGTATACAGAGTGTGCGGCGTCTCTCCCTAGAGGCGTGGTATGCAGAGTGTGCGGCGTCTCTCCCTAGAGGCATGGTATGCAGAGTGTGCGGCGTCTCTCCCGAGAGGCGTGGTATGAGAATGTGGTATATGGAGGTTGTGTCATCTCTCCTGCGCAGCATAGTAGATGGAGTTTGCTGCGGCACTTCTGTGCAGAGTGGTATCCAGAGGTTGTGCCAACTCTCCTGTGCGGCATAGTATACAGAGATTGCATTGTATGTGCTCTATAGTATTTGTTGGTCCCAAAAACTCCATTTCTAGAGGTTTTAACTTCTCTAACTGGAATCACTAATGAAATGAATAAACATTGTGATTTGTGAAGTTTCTCACCTCCCAGGTATCAGCAGACTGGAGACTGCACTGAATACATTTTGGAGGGGAGCATTTACTATGCCCAAAATTTTGACATACTGTAAATAGGTTAAAAGGTAACAAAAAGTTACGAGTTACCAGCAAGACTTCAACACGTCTTACGTGCATCGAGCAATAGCCGCCCTCAGGAGGGGGAGAGGATTGGCCACTTTTAGTGGTTGCTTTTCCATTGTACAGTATTGGGTCAGTTTAGTTTCAGAACTATTCCGATCACGTAAGATGTGGCTCCTTTTCCACTGTAGAAAGTACTTATCTCTCCTTCTGAGAACACACACTGGTGAGGACCAATTAAGAGATGAGCAGTTTCACCATGTAATACGGAAGTACCACCAGAAACAGAGGCTTCATGATACACGCTGGTGCCATATTATACACCCTTGGAGGGAGATTTATTGTGCGCCGGTGTATGATTAAATCCCTGCCCCCTGGCACCGGCGGATGCCTCAAGAGGCTTCTGCCTCTCAATGTATCTGGGGTGCGGGCAGCTAAAGGTCATCAGATGCTTCCACTAAGGTCAACCGAGTTATAATCGAAAACGGAAACTCTTCCTTATTCCCTGGCACTGACTTCGAAAAGAAATCCAAGTTCCTTGGGCGAGCTCAGTGGTAAATACTCGGCAGTTATCATATGATACTTGGCGCATCTTAATTACAGTGCACAGAGGGGTGCGCTGGCGGGGCTCTTGGTTTTAAGCATGAGAAGACACTAGGAGAGCGAGAGGTCGGGAAGAGGCTGGACCTCATTCTTCAGCTCAGTAATGTGGAAGGGGATTGTAATCCTCCGACCTCTGGTGTCACAATATCATGGCTGGAGATTGGCGGTTGTCAGGCCGATGATACAAAGGGACAGGAAGACGCATGGTGTGGAAGCCACAATGTGACAAACAAGTCTCGTCTTCTTGGTTTTAATCATAGGACGGTTTATAAAAGCAAATGGCAAATCATAAATCATGTGCAAATCTTGACATATAAAGCGGCTCCCGGGGAAAGGCGGCCGAGGAATTAAATAGAAAAGTCCCTGGCATTCGGAAAGGCTTTCCAGACGTGGAGCTATGATTAGAGGCGCTCCAGTGGGGATGGGGGAGGGGGCAAGATATACACTCGACGGAGGAAAACTTTCTAGAAGTTCATTGGCCGTGTCAGGATGGGAGCAGGCGCTTCAAACACAAATAAGACATTTACAGATAACTACACGGAGAAAGTGCGGAGAGAATTCAGGTGGAGGTTATTTTTGTTAAAAAAAGAAAAAAAAGAAAAAAACTGTATTTTTCTGTAGTAATTTCTTTATGTACAAAAGGATTCACCGTCGCTGCTGCATAGTGTGGTATATTAGGGGGCATGGACTCTCCTGAGTAGCATGGTATACAGAGGAGGCATAGTCTCTCCTGCAAAGCATAGTATACGGAGTGTGTGTATACTCTCCTGTGCAGGGTGGTATACGGAGTGTGCATTGTCTCCTGTGAGGCGTGGTATACAGAGTGTGCGGCGTCTCTCCCGAAAGGCAGGGTATGTGGAGTGTGCGCCGTCTCTCCTGAGAGTCGTGGTATGAGGATGTGGTATATGGAGGTTGTGTCATCTCTCCTGCACAGCATAGTAGATGGAGTTTGCTGCGGCACTTCTGTGCAGAGTAGTATCCAGAGGTTGTGCCAACTCTCCTGTGCGGCATAGTATACAGAGATTGCATTGTATGTGCTCTATAGTATGTTGGTCCCAAAAACTCAATTTCTAGAGGTTTTGACTGCTCTAAATGGAATCACTAATGAAATGAATATACATTGTGATTTGTGAAGTTTCTCACCTCCCAGGTATCAGCAGACTGGAGACTGCACTGAATACATTCTGGAGGGGAGCATTTACTATTCCCAAAATTTTGACATACTGTAAATAGGTTAAAAGGTAACAAAAAGTTACGAGTTACCAGCAAGACTTCAACACGTCTTACGTGCATCGAGCAGTAGCCACCCTCAGGAGGGGGAGAGGATTGGCCACTTTTAGTGGTTGCTTTTCCATTGTGCAGTATTGGGTCAGTTCAGTTTCAGAACTATTCCGATCACGTAAGATGTGGCTCCTTTTCCACTGTAGAAAGTACTTATCTCTCCACCAGAGGACACACACTGGTGAGGACCAATTAAGAGATGAGCAGTTTCACCATGTAATACGGAAGTACCACTAGCCTAAAGTACCACCAGAAACAGAGGCCTCTGGATGTATGATGATACACGCTGGTGCCATATTATACACCCTTGGAGGGAGATTTATTGTGCGTCGGCGTATGATTAAATCCCTGCCCCTCTGGCACTGACGGATGCCTCAAGAGGCTTCTGCCTCTCAATGTATCTGGGGTGCGGGCAGCTAAAGGTCATCAGATGCTTCCACCAAGGTCAACCAAGTTATAATCAAAACGGAAACTCTTCCTTATTCCCTGGCACTGACTTCGAGAAGAAATCCAAGTTCCTTGGGCGAGCTCAGTGGTAAATACTCAGCAGTTATCATATGATACTTGGCACATCTTAATTACAGTGCACAGAGGGGTGCGCTGCCGGGGCTCTTGGTTTTAAGCATGAGAAGACACTAGAAGAGCGAGAGGTCGGGGAAGAGGCTGGACCTCATTCTTCAGCTCAGTAATGTGGAAGGGGATTGTAATCCCCCGACCTCTGGTGTCACAATATCATGGCTGGAGATTGGCGGTTGTCAAGACATTTACAGATAACTACACGGAGAAAGTGCGGAGAGAATTCAGGACAGAAGACAGAGGAACGTGAGTAGGCGGCCATTGTGTAGTAGACCCTGGATGAACGACGAAGACGTAAGAATCAGCCCATGTTAATTTGCCCTATTAGGAACCACCCTTGACTTTCGACAGATCATCTCTCAAAATGTCCTACCAGTTTGCCTCTGCAGGAAGGTGATACTTTACAGGGGTAAATGTATGAATCTGGCCACAATACCCAAGCACCTGGAAGAGGCAGATACACGATCTTCCATCTGTGTGTTTGAGGATCATCCTCCATTTTCAGGAAAAGCCACATTGCAGACCCATGTGTGATATTGTTGGTCATACAAATAGGAAGAGGCTGCGGCGGCACTTTCTACACAAGGTTACTAATAGAGAGCCGAAAGGCAGGATGGCTGTATACCAGTCTTGTGGTGGACAGTCTCTATAGAGTAGGGCAGTCTATAGGGTAACATATCGTAGAAAGAAACATGGTACTTACCCATATGAAGACTTCACAAACCTTTGTTGGTGCACAGAGGGTGGGTAACAGGACGCTGGGCATGTCACAGAGGGATGAGCCGTTTCGTAGAGCCTGTGATCACTTGTTGGTCGTACAATTGAAACAAGTAGTGTAAATACACTATATTTATCTGATATAAAATGTGGGTAACAAATTGATTTATATTTGCCAAATTCCGGGTGTTAAGGTGTTTTAATGACAAGTCAAAAGTTTACATGCACTAAGAATACTATGCCTTTACACAATTTGGATAGGCTCATATGATGATGTCATGTCTTTGGAAGCTTCTGATGTGTTTATTGGCAACATCTGAGTTAATAAGAGACACACACAATGGATGTATTTGAAGGCACCCCTGAAACGCACTGGTGCTTTGTGTAGTCGTAGGAAAGATTAAAGTAAAAGGAGAAAAGATATCAGGAAAAGAATATTGGTCTTGCACAAATCTGGTTTATCCTTGGGTGCAATTTCCAAAAACCCAAAGGTGTTTTGTTCATCTGTACAAACAATTATATACAACTGCAAACAGGATGGGAAACAGAATAGATGCAAATGGATCTTCCAATGGACCCGAAGCTACAAAAAAACAAAGTCAAACTTTTTGATTGTCCATCATAAAGTCCTGATCTCAGTCCTAGTTAGAATTCATGGGCAAAGATGAAAAGGCGAGTGCCGGCAGGACAGCTACAAACAAGGCACAGATACACCAATTCTATCAGAGGAAGGGGCCCAAATTCTTAGCAACTATTGTGAGAAGCTTCTGCAAGGAGTCATAAAGTGTAACGATACCAAATACTAATGCAATGTATGGAAACCTACGACTGCACAAAGTAATAAAAATGCCTCATGAAATTCTCTCTCTCATTATTCTGGAATTTGGCAAATATAAATATCTTTGGTTCTTATTATCCTAAAACGGGAAAATGGCAAATATAAATATCTTTGGTTCTTATTATCCTAAAACGGGAAAAATTTATTCTGATTTCATGTCAAATAGTGAGAAAAACCTCATGTGTGTCATTTATATAGTGTATAGAAACTACTGGTTTCAACTGTACATACAATTCCAGAATACAGTAGATATAAAGGGGATTCATTCCTCTTCTTTAGACCTAGTAGGGTGTATTCTCGCACCCCAGGGGTAAGATGATAGGTGGTGTATTCTCGTAGCCCAGGGCGGGATGATAGTACAGTCGTGGCCAAAGGTTTTGAGAATGATACAAATGTTATTTTTTTACAAAGTCTACTGTATCAGGTTTTATAAAGGTAATTTGCATATACTCCGGAATGTTATAAAGAGGGATCAGCTTAACAGCAATAAATCGCAAAAAATATTTGCCTATAAAATGAGCTTTTTCCCCTAAAACACATTTCAACTTCATTGCAGGCGCCTTAGGCGGAGCAGCTAACATGGTGTCAGTGATGTCTCCAGTAACACAGGTGCGGGGGCTGATGGGGACAGGGCTGGGGGACAATCTGTCAGGATTAAGTAACAATCACACCCCTGGACACTTTACAAGGAGGCTGGTGCTTGGCATCATTGTTTCTCTTCTGTTACCCATGGTTATCTCTGAAGAAACACGTGCAGTCATCATTGCACTGCACAAAACTAGCTGAACAGGGAAGAGTATCGCAGCTAGAAAGATTGCACCTCAGTCACCAATCTATCGCATCATCAAGGAATTCAAGGAGAGAGCTTCCATTGTTGCCAAAAAGGCTCCAGGGCGCCCAAGAAAGACCAGCAAGCGCCAGGAGCGTCTCTTACAAGTGTTTCAGCTTGGTGATGGGGCTCCCAGCAGTGCAGAGCTCAGGAATGGCAGCAGCAGGTGTGAGGCATCTGCACGCACTGTGAACCGGAGACTCTTGGAGCAAGGCCTGGTGTCCAGGAGGGCAGCAAAGAAGCCACTTCTCTCCAGAAAAACCATCGAGGGACAGACGGATATTCTGCAGAAGGTACAGAGAGTGGACTGCTGAGGACTGGGGGAAAGTCATTCTATCTAATGAATTCCCTTTCCGATTGTTTGGAACATCTGGAAAACAGCTTGTTGGGAGAAGACGGTGAGAGATACCACACATTATTTGTCTCAATGCCAACTGTCAAAGCTCCTGCAACATTCAGTTTGGGCGGGCTTCTCAGCCGAGATGATCGGCTCTGACCAGTCTTGCCTAAAACCACCTCCATGAAATAAAGAATGGACCAGAATGTCCTCCAGAGGCACTTCCCCAACCCTCCAGGAGCAGTTTGGTGTATGGCAATGCCTTTTCCAGCATGATGGGCAGCTCCATAAAGCAAAGTGATAACTAAAATGGCTCAGGAACACAAACACAGAGATTTTGGTCCATGGCCTGTGAAACTCCCCAGATCTTATCCCATTGAGAACTTGTGGTCAATCATCAAGAGACGGTGGTGGACAAACAAAACCAACAAATTGTGACAAAATGCAGCAGTGAGTTGTGCAGGAATGACGGCTAGTCGGTCAGGATTTGGTCCAGAAGGTGATTGAGAGCTGCCAGGGGAAATTGCAGAGGTCCTGAAAGAGAAGGAGAGGTCCTGCAGATCGACCACCTGCAGTAACTCATTAGCTGGCATAAAAGCTTCTGTTCCCATAATATGATTGCACTTGTATTCTGTATGTGTGATTAAAAACATCTGACCAAACCAGAGGGAAACAGAACTCATGTGACAAATAATATTTGTGCCATTCTCAAAACTTTTGGCCATGACTGGAGGTGTATTCTCGTACCCCTGGGGGCGGGATTATAGTAGGTGTATTCTTGTTCCCTTGGGGGTGGGATTATAGTAGGTGTATTCTTGTTCCCTTGGGGGTGGGATTATAGTAGGTGTATTCTTGTTCCCTTGGGGGCGGGATTATAGTAGGTGTATTCTTGTTCCCTTGGGGGCGGGATATAGTAGGTGTATTCTTGTTCCCTTGGGGGGGATTATAGTAGCATGTATTCTTGTTCCCTTGGGGGCGGGATATAGTAGATGTATTCTTGTTCCCTTGGGGGCAGGATTATAGTAGGTGTATTCTTGTTCCCTTGGGGGCGGGATTATAGTAGGTGTATTCTTGTTCCCTTGGGGGCGGGATTATAGTAGATGTATTCTTGTTCCCTGGGGGTGGGATTATAGTAGTGTTTCTTGTTCCCATTGGGGGGGATTATAGTAGGTGTATTCTTGTTCCCTTGGGGGCGGGTGGGATTATAGTAGGTGTTTCTTGTTCCCTTTGGGGGGGGCTGGGTTATAGTATGGTGTATTCTGTTCCTTGGGGGTGGGATTAGAGTAGGTGTTATTCTTGTTCCCTTGGGGGTGGGATTATAGTAGGATGTATTCTTGTTCCTTGGGGGCGGGATTATGTAGGTGTTCTTTCCTTGGGGGGATTATGTGTATTCTTGTTACCTTGGGGGCGGGATTATAGTAGGAGTATTCTCGTACCCAGGGGGCAGTATTATAATAATCACACTGAATGGGATTACAATAACCAGTAAGGACGCATCTTCCATAGTAAACATTCAGAGTACAGTACTGTAAATAAGAAGTATCAGTCTATACATATACTTCGGTATTGTATGTCACACAATAGCAGAACCATCAGCTGATAAGGAACTAAAAGTCTCAGCATTCACATCTTCAGGAGAAATCAGTCTTGCTATTTCTTAATGTGTTCTGGGAAGAGACAGAACTGGCAGACTGCGCTTAAGAGAAAAAAACTGCACAAAGAAACTGAACTCAAATACAAGGAAAATGCTAAAACCCTTCCCATGTAAACTTCAAAACTCCCGTGTGAGAAGTACAGCGGGATGGATGTGGCGGCGGTGAAACCTGGGCTACAGGCGCCGGCTGCCTCCGCTAAGACGTGCAGTTCACCAGAGGGAAAGGCACTTACAGAATTAGAAGTCATAAAGTGGACGGAAACGACAGAGCAAAAATTGTTAGAAGTTATTTGAAGATACCGGGGGGTGGAGACGGTTCTCATAGAGGGGACACAGAGGCTTATATACAGGAAATAATCCATAGGAAATATGGAAATTTCTGTCCCTATAACGGGTCTCTCTATCCAATGAGTATGTTTTGGGTTCATTGCCCCTATCAGTCCAGATATGACTTAATAATCCTGGCCAGTGTTATCTGTAATATGACACTCACATGTATAAATAGTATATGTCAGTCATGGATGGACTAGATTACTGTATTTTTGGCTATAGCGCACAAACAATCCTTAGATTTTCTCAGAAATCAAAAGGTGCGCCTTAAGTCCAGTGCGCCTTATATATGAAACCGTACTTACAGAAACAGCTGCCTTGTAGTGCACAGGTCTGCACTGCTGGTCTACATCCTTTAATCAGGGCGCCTTATAATCAGGGGCGCCTTTACATATGAACCTAGGACATTTTAGCAGGCATTTATTGATGGTGCGCCTTATAGTCGAAAAATACTGTACACACCGCACCATGAACTACATGTAAATATACTACTATCATAGGTTTACCTTCGGTTTTGGGCCCATGTAAATCCATATCACCAAACCACCCTAATCAATGCCAAAGACCCGTTAATCAGAGTTAAATTTAGTGACTTTCCATTGATTTTACCGTAATTTTCCCTTCATCTTCCATCTGGCCCCAGACCACAATGGCAGCTTCTTCCAGCCAGAACACTTCCAGTATAAATATCTAAAGTTCTACTCCCCTAACGGCTTCCTTTAACAATCTCTTCCATCTACTAATTTATTAAGATCTGGTTACAAACTCTGTGCCTTTGCTACTCCCATAGTGCTGTGCACGGCTGCTGCGCAGATTCTCCTGTAGCAATCTCTACAGTAGACCGAAAACATTGGTTTAACCCCTGTGTGAAACAGAAGGTTATGGATGCATTTTAAAAACAATATACTTATATATTCTTGAACATTGTATTAACTACTTATCTGATATGACAGATCCGCAACGTTAACACCATGTTAATTAATCTTGTAGGGTCAACTATAACCAATTGTAGAAGGTCTTGGAAAGCTGGGTGTCCAGAGTGGTGCTTAGTAGGTGTAAAAGGGGCAAACATGACAAGATTCAGTATATCAGTGAATTTCGGTTAAAGTCCAAGACAATGCACTTCGACATCAGAACGAGCTCTTCTTCAGATCAGGAGGGTAAACCGTATAACGAGGACTGGATAGTTGTTCTTCGTCAACCAGGAGAAGGTCCATCAGGCCATAATCAAATCTGGAAAGATGTTCTTCAAAAAGGAAAAGTTCCTGGCTCTTCACAAGGTTATTTGAAGTTTCAAGGTCAAATGTGTTGTCTCAATCTTTTAACAACTAATCGTTCCATAACCGTCCTATTCCACCAAGCAGCATCACTGTGAACATTCAGCTTTACCAGATCTTCGATAATTGACCGTGATGACCAATATAAGAAGGGATCACAATGTAGATTGTGAGTGAGTGTTCAATATTTACAGTGGCAGCAGTGGCCGAGAGCAAGCGAAGGAGCGCGGGCCGGGGGCCGAGAGCAAGCGAAGGAGCGCGGGCCGGGGGCCGAGAGCAAGCGAAGGAGCGCGGGCCGGGGGCCGAGAGCAAGCGAAGGAGCGCGGGCCGGGGGGCCGAGAGCAAGCGAAGGAGCGCGGGCCGGGGGCCGAGAGCAACCAGAGGAGCGCGGGCCGGGGGCCGAGAGCAACCAGAGGAGCGCGGGCCGGGGGCCGAGAGCAACCAGAGGAGCGCGGGCCGGGAGCAACCAGAGGAGCGCGGGCCGGGGGCCGAGAGCAACAAGAGAGCAGCGGTGGGCAGGGGAGAGCCAACCAGAAGGAGCGCGGCCGGGGGCGAGAGCAACCAGAGGAGCCACGGCCGGGGGGCGAGAGCAACCAGAGGAGCGCGGGCCGGGCGAGAGCAACCAGAGAGCCATGGAGGGGGGCGAGAGCAACCAGAGGAGCGCGGGCCGGGGGGGCGAGAGCAACCAGAGGAGCACGGGCCTTCTCACCCCATTATAACTTCACAAGACTTTGTAACATTCGGACACTCTCATCACGTATCATGCAGTAATTTTCTCTTTGAGGCGATAAAACATGTACAAAATAATTAATTTTAATGACTACGTGCGATACAACGGTGACATTTTTAAAAGGATTTGGACATGTTATTTAGAAGCTTTTGTTTTCCAGCCTAAAAGGGGAATATTTTTTTTTTTTTTTTAAATGCATCAAAACACAGTCCCCGCCTCCTCCTGAGCCCCTGATCTCAAAACCAGACCGGGGAAGGGGGGGGTGGCGGTGCGGCTTTACCGATTCAGACAAGCACAAAAATAAATATATTTGAGGGAAAGCAAAGTGTCTTTGAAGTTAGCACCTTGTCATCAACACCCTTAATTTCTTGTGTTTTCCTTTATACAGATATACAGGTATCCTCTGGGGGGAGCTATTGCTTTCGGTAGCATGTCCATTATTGGTAGGTTGTGTACATGTATGAAATGAAGGTGCGGCTGTAACCATTACAAAGTTCCCAGTGAATACTAGCTCCGCCTCCATCATCGCGCACCAACAAGTTCCCCGGGGTTGGCGGAAATCCCTTGTCCCCGGGAGGAAGAACGTGTGCTTGTAAGTCCGTCCATGTTGACCTGCACATCCAAAACCTGGAGGGGTCACAAACATCTCCTACGCAGTCACATCCTCTCTGTCACAAATCCGGCACGTAAAAAAGTCTTATTAAATAAATCAAAATTCCAAGCCACGCCCAGAGACTGAAGGAACCTATGAGTCTTCTGAGACCTAGACCACCACTGATCAGTGTCTGTAGACCATAGATGGACCTCTGAAGGTCCTCAACATGTTGGCTCCACGTGAAACACTTGTGTCTGGAGTCCCCCCCCCCCCCCCTACATTTTTATGGGAATGTCTCTTTAAAAGTTGCTGGGAGTCACAAACCGTTTCCTCCAAAGTCGGTAAATAAAACCTAAAAAAAAAATTACAAAATATGGAGAAGAAACTTGTGGAAATGATGGACCAGGACCCTGAGCGCAGGCAGCATCTAGTCTCATGTGTGAAAATAAGTTAAGGTTTTGTCTTCCAGTCCTCAGGATGAAAAATAAAATTAAAAAAAAAAAAAATCCTCCATGAAAAGTGAACAGAACCCATGCACATGTGGGGAGAGGAGGCGAGATCCCCAGGGAACCGGCAAAACCCCTGACGAGTCTCTCCATGGTAGAAGCCGCCATTCCTCCAGCATTATTAGTGTTCACATCTCCTAAACTGGGCGAGTCCAACGTCAAATACAAGTACCGGGCTGTGCGGGGGGCTGGTGCTTCCGGTTTCGCACTTGTCCAGATTTCTCTTTATATGCTAATGGCAACTGTTGTGAGATGTCCACCAAAGCGCTGGCCACCGCTAGACCTACACAGGAGACAGGAAGCAGAATAGTGAGTGCAGCTCTGGGGTATAATACAGGATGTAACTCAGGATCAGTACAGGATAAGTAATGTCTTTCATGTACACGTGATGCACCAAGAGCAGAAATAGTGATGTGAGCAAGCCGCTCGATGGATAATAATACAGGATGTAACATCAGGAACAATACAGGATACAGTAATGTCATGTATGTACACAGTAGAGCTGCACGCCGCAGCAGAATAGTGTATGCAGCTCTGGGGGTAAATACAGGATGTAACGTCAGCCGCACTCAGTACAGGTAAGTATGTCATGTGATTCACAAACAGGTGACACCAGCACCCAGCAGGAATGTGAGTGCAAGAAGATCTGGAGGTATAATACAAGGATTGTAAACTCAGGATCGTACAGGATAATAATATGTTCACGTGTATGTACAGCAGTGACCTGCACCAGCAGCAGAATAGTGAGTCGCAAAGTCTGGAGTATAATACAGGATATGTAAACTATCAGGGATCAGTACAAGGTATACGTAAATGTCATGGTATGTACAACAGTGACTGCACCAGAGCAAATGTAGTGCCTAGATCAGGTCGAGTTAATTACAGGCAGGGATGTAACTCAGAGTGCAGAGATACAGGATAGTAATAGTCAGTATGTACACAAGTGACTGCACCAGCAGCAGAATAGTGGTGCAGCTCAGGAGTATAATAAGCAGTAAGTAGACTCAGATCAGATAAGGATAAGTAACGTTTCAAGTATTACACATGGACAGTCAGCACAGCACGCAGCCGAATTAGGAAGGTGCAGCTTCTCGGGTGGGAAGTATAAAACAGGATTACTCAGGGCACAGTACAGGATACGTAATGTCATGTATTGTACAGTGAGCTGCACCCACAGCAGAAAGTGAGGAGTGCAGCATCTGGGGGTATAATTGAGCCAGGGGACTGTGATAACTACGGATCAGGGATACAGGTAAAGTAATGTCATGTAATGGTAAACACAGGGTTTGAAGAAACGAGACCGCATCAGAATAATGGAAGTGCGAATGAACTCGGGCGTATATATAAGGATTTGTAACTCAGGATCAGTACAGGATAGTATGTCATGATGGATCCAGTGACTGCACCAGTAGCAGAATAGTGGTGCACGCTCTTGGGGTATAATACAGGATTGTACTATGCAGGATAGTACAGGGTAAGTATGTCATGTATTAGTACAGTATGCACCAGCAGCAGAATAGTGAGTGCGCTACTGGAGATCAATACAGGATGTAACTCAGGGATCAGTAACGAGATAAGTACATCATGTATGTACAACAGTGGCTGCACCATGCAGCAGAATGTGAGTCAGCTCTGGCGTATAATACAGATCGATCATTCGGCATCAGTACCCGGCTCAATGCGACTGTTCATGTGTATACACGTGACTGCAAAGCAGCAGAATAAGTGAGTGCGCTCTGGAAGTTAATACGATTAGACTCGGGATCAGTACAGGATAGTAATGGTCATGTATGTAAAACGACAACGTGACTGCACCAGCAGCAGATATGTGATGTTGCAGCTCTGGAGTATAAATACGGATTACATCGGGATCAATACAGGATACTAAGTAATGTCATGTATGTACACAGTGACTGCCCAGCAGCAGAATAGTTGAGTGCAGCTCGTGTCTATAATCATGATGTAACTAACTCGGGATCGTACGGATGCAATATGCATGGTATGTGCACCTGGACTGCACACCAGCAGCAGAATAGTGAGTGCCGCTCTGGAGTATCAATCAGGAGTTGTGAACTCAGGACTCACAGTACAGGATAAGTACTGTCATGTATGTACACCAGTTGACCGCACCAGAAGTCAGAATAGTGAGTGCAGACTCTGGGTATATACAGGATGTAACCAGGATCAGTACGGAAAGTAATGTATGTATGAACACTGAACTGCACAGTCAGCAGAATAGTGAGTGCGCTGGGTAGTAATACAGGATGTAACTCCAGGATCATACAGGATAAGTTAAGTGTCACTGGTGATTACACAGTGCGTGCCCGAGCGACAGAATCAGTGAGTGCAGCTCTGGGTATACTACGAGGATGTATACTCAGGATCAGTACAGGATAAATATGCATGTATGCTACACATGACTTGCAAACCAGCAGCATGAAGTAGTGAGTGTCATGCTGGAGTATAAACATTTATGTAACTCAGCGATCATTAACCAGGATAAGTAATGTCATGGGTATGTACACAGTGGACTGCACCAGCAGCCAAATAGTGAGTGCACGCTTGGGGTAATATACAGGCTGTCACCTCCGAGATCAGTAAGGAAAGTATTCATGTACTGTTACCACGTGACTGCACCAGCAGCAGGAAATAGTGAGTGCAGCTTGGGGGTTATTAAACAGGTGTAACTCAGGTCGTTACATGTAGGATAAGTAGGTATGTTGTACACAGTGACTGCACCAGCACAGAATAGTGAGCTGAAGCCGCTATATACAGGTAGTAACCCAGGATCAGTAAAACAGGAAGAAGTCATGTAATGTACAACATTGAATTGCAAGCCAGTCAGCAGAATAGTGAGGTGCTCTGGCAGTATAAACAGTGTAACTCCGGATCATACGGATAAGTAAATAACATATGGAGTGGGGGAAATACAACCTAACACTCAGGACTTCCAGCATATTCCAGTGTTTACTTATGTGTTTCTGAGCTGTAACACAAGGTACAATATCTCAGTGAAAGAAAGAACAGAGCAGTTCAGAAAGAAGAAGGCAAACCTTCCAGTGGGACGTCAGCAAAGGAACAGGCGCTGGCCGGCCGTTCCCTAGCGACATGTTCCCCTCCCATCATTTCTTCAACGGGAACGAGGCCGCGATAGGGGAGGAACCCTACGATCGCTTCTGATGGGGTAAAGGAGAATCAATGGTGTCTCGATAGATCTTGTTGTTCTGAGAAAACCAACATGAAAACTTCTGTACCTTTCGACGCGTTGGCATCCGCAACACATTGGCGGATCACCCCCAATTACTTAGGTCTCATGTCGCCCAAGTGCCTAATAGGCCTATCGTATAATACTTAGTATCAAAGTATTCAGTGGCAGCTGCAAAGTTCTAAGTAGGAGTGCACTAGATGAAAGTATCGCAATTAGTAGGGCTTTCCAGAAAACCCTGGAGAGCTTTCTGGATAGTAACCCTGACGGGGAACTGCTTCCCTCCCCATTGAGGTTTTCCACAAGCAAGGTAACCTATTCGTTCAAACCCTGTTACTGTGATGCAAAAGCACATTTGCTGCTACTTCCCCTATAACAACTGAATAATAATTCTTGATTTTTACATAGCGCACACGGATCACACAGCGCCTGCACACAGCATCCCAAATCAGTGCTGCCCCACAAGGGCTCACATCTAGACTGAAGTTCCATAAAGGGGATCATGGGAACTGCTTGGCCCACTAAATGGCCCCTGTATATAGGAACTGACGGTCCCATGAGTTTTCACCAACGTCCCCCACATCCGGTATTGATTACGCGGGGTAACAAACGGACAACCACCATGCCAACCCATGGAGCATGACGCTGCGTCAAATGTGGACTGAGAGGAGTAGACTCTGAAACAGATGGACCTTCACAGTATCCATGTAATGTTCAAAGGATAAAGAAACTCCTTACTCCCGTGGCCTGCTGTTTCACGTATGGCTATGGAGTCTTCCGGCCAGCCATGCCCCATTGAGAGCACCATCAGAAGTTAACGCTTATACACACTTTTTCGATAGAGGGAATCCAGAGGTACGTGCCGTGCAGGAAAGGAAGCCAAAACGATGCCTCCCCAGTGCCGCACTTACGCGGACCCCTTTGCGTCTTTGAGGCTGTTGGCCCACCTCCACCCCATTTAAGAACAGCACCCAGGGCCCATGTCTAGGATGTCACAAGATACAGCCGGCCAAGGTCAGAAAGATAAAGACATTTATGTTCAACCAAGTAAAGAATATTCTCAAGATCTTGAAGATTTTCCTTTCGGTTTTTTTCTTACCGGCTGATTATCCCTGTCTCCCTTTTTCGCGGCCGACCGCGCAGCTATCCTTCCAAGGCCGTGTTTTGTAATTCTGTCCCACAGGACACACAACCCGAAATTACAATTTCGGTCACAGTATAATGAAAACATTTCAAGCCAGGAATGGACCTTTCTTTCTCGCAGCACGCCTTTCTCGCTTTCGCGTGGCCTGTAATGAAGCAGCCTGGGACACGGAGGGCAGAGGTCACCTCCTGTTTTGGTTTTTGTTCAGGATTCACATCTCGCCATACACACTTAACTTGTCGAGAGACTCGGGCAACCTGTTCCGCTGCTTGTTCCCCAGCGCCCCTTCTCCTTTCCGTCCATCTGCCCTCAGCCTGGTGAGTGAAAGAAGCTAAGTGTAGCAACTAAGATCAAACAACTCATTAAGGCGGCTCGTATAGGATATACAATGGAAATGAAGTTCCGAGTTACTGCAGCGTCCTTATCTCCTCTCAAGGGGTGACCGTTTAGGCGAGATGTGTGCAACAGAAAGCAAACATGAGGCAGGGCAAGAAGAAGGCGACAGCGAGACAGGACCCGCCGCACAGATGACGCTCGCCCCATTCCCTCGGGGATAATTCGCCACAGTGGGAGCCGGAGAAAAATCTAGTAATCTAGGTAGCAAAAGACCAATGAGGCTGATTACTAAAGGGTCCGTCGGACGGCATTTTCCTCGGTTTTCAGCTTTCCCGCGCTCTGCTTGGCGCCTCGCAGCACGGCTAGCACATGTAGCACACAGCGAGGGTCGGGACGTAGGAAGACAACCGACGGATCCGGACAACCAAGGATTTTAAAAAAGGTGTTTTGTACACGCCTCCAGCCCTCCCATGCACCAGGACGAAAGAAGGTGAACTGTGGGTCCTCAACGAGCAGCGGACACGTTGCAGGATCTTAGGGAATGCACGCGGACTCGAATTTCTAGTCAGGAACAACGCACCGAGATAGATAGCCACGAAAGGACCAAGGTCAGTCTATTCGCCCCCTTACGTTAGCGGAGATGATTCCAGGTTTCTTTCTGCCATTAGTGCACAGAGGTTCAAAGGATGTGTCTTATTGAGCTGAGAGGGGCATCAACTGGAACAGAAACTTACCATTTCATGAGGGTAAGATGATCTGTCACAATCCCAAACGTGGGCCAATCTTCACACAGACCCAGGTTCGCCGCGCCTGCTCCGAACCCCATCCCTCCTTTTTAACTCCTATTCTACTAACCAGTCCTGTGTCGCTCCTCCCTCTTTGATCCAGCACCAAAAGGCACCGACTCTCTGAAGTCCCATTTACACCTGGGACCATGTATAATAGCTGACATGGCTGCGTGGTATAAGGCCAGCAATTCCATTTATATATTTTGTTCTTACCTAAGCAGCAGGGACTATTTGGACCCATTTAATTATATGATTAAATGAGTCTTTTCCCTGTGTGTCCCAACTATTCAGCATAAGATTGTAAGCTTTGCGAGCAGCAGGGACCCTCCTCCTGTGTTTTCATACGAAATGTTGTCTGCTCTGACCCATTTTTATTTGTATGTCTGTCCTTAGGATTGATAAGTGCTACGGAATATGATGGCGCTATATAAATGAAAGATTTATTATTATTATTATTATCCCACTACAATCTTCAAGAGTAGGATCCACCATTTTGACCATTTCCACGCGCCATCCCCCGTGTGAGGCTGTCCCATCCCACTGCGCCAGCCATATGGTATGACCACAAGGAAAGTATAAAACAGGTGTTATAGGAGGGAGGAGAAAAACACAAGCACCCAACTGCGTTGTCCAGTACTACTCTTCAGAGAGGTGGCCCCCACGAAGAACCGCCCCCCCCCATGCCCTCGATCCACCAATGGGCCAAGACACGCCTCGGATCTACGAAAGGTGCTAGGAGATGAGGTTGTAAAGGCCAGTAATGTCCACGTAAGGGAACACACCACAGTAACCATATACCATTTCTGCAAGCGCATGGTTTTTGCCACGCCAGTGTCGAGCACAGAACATTACCCTGTAAAATGTTACGATTTGGTGGTTGCTCAGTAGGTGCAGGCAGAACTCAATACAGGCCAGCAGAAGAAATCAGTTAGGGCTCGTCGCGACTTGTCTGCGATACCCGCTGAACACCACGTTAACCTCAGTCGAACTGCTCCGTCTGACAGACCCAGGAACAAATTGGCATAGTATCCGTACACAAAATGATAATTTAGTTCTGCTGTTCAGATGGGAGGTGCTAGTTAAAGCTTGGATCCACCCAGTCTGACCCGACAGCCTCCCGCCTTGAGCCTCGCCGCTAGCCCCGACCCTTCCCTCATCCCAGCATTCGTGGGCCACCACTTACCGGCTGTTATGTATTTGCTAACGAGTGGAGTTGATGGAAGTGGAAGCGTTTATATTGATGTCTACATCCTAGAAATGTGCGTATGGTAACTCCCTTTCCCTTCGGAGAATCAAAGGACATCCAGCCTTTTGATTGTTCCGTCAGTTGGATTGTCCCGCCATGTTTTGATGGTCTGGGTCTTGATGTTATGTGAGGGATCAGTGGCTTCACATACTTCATCTGATGAGTCAGCACTGGAGACCACTCTCGGCGAGCGCATTGTGCAGAAGTCGTAGAATGCGCAATGCAAATTAATAAAGTTCATTCAAACAAATCATGTAACCCTTATTTCCCCCCTACCGCTGCCCTTCTGGGCCGTTCATCACCCCCCCGAACGCGGCGTGCCCCGGCTGCACAGTAAATAAAGGCGCAGTAATGTTATTGATCAGAGCTTCCATTCTGCCGACCTTTTCATTATTTCTTTACTCTGTAATATGAACATTAAATCTATTGGCACCTCCCGCGCTCTCTCGCCGCGCCGCGATTTCCCCAGCATTATCATAACATCACTCATAACAAAGAGCTGCAGTGACTTGCCCCGCTGAGAACCTGCAAATCCATATCCAAGAAGTAGAAGTCAAGGGAAGCAATATTTTACTTGATATGTCGTTTCTTTTGTATCCTACCACCCCAACCCAACAACAACCCGGATATTTTTCTTCGTATCATTTCTTTATGTACAAAAGGATTCAATGTCGCTGCTGCATAGCATGGTATATTGAGGGGGCATGGACGCTCCTGAGTAGCACGGTATACCGGGCTCCCTCCTCTCTCCTGCCGCCCGCCCGTATCCGGGTGTGTGTATATCTCATGTGCAGGGTCGGTATACGGAGGGGGCATTGTCTCCTGTGCGGCGTTGGCATCGCAAGAGGTGTGCAGAGTCTCTCCCGAGGCAGGGTATGTGGAAGTGTGCGGACGTCTCTCCCCTCAATGCCTTGTTCTGCGGCGTGTGCGTGTACTTCCTGAAGAGGCCGTTAGGTATACAGAGTGTGAGGCGTCTCTACCCTAGAGCGGGTAATAGCTAGAGTGTGCGGCGCCAGCCGTCATCCTAGACGGCATGGTATGCAGCGTGTGCGGGCTTCTTCTCCCGCGCCCGGTGTGTGTGGTATGCGAACGCGGTCTTATGCGCAGGTTGTGTCATTCCTCCATGCGCAGATAGTAGATGGACGTTTGCTGCGGCACCTTCTGTGCAGGCAGAGTGGTATAGAGGCCTGTGCCACCCTCTCTGTGCTGCATCGTCTCAACAGAGCCAGAATTGCATTGTATGGGCTCTATAGTATTTGTTAGCCCAAAAAAACTACATGTTCTATGAGGTTTTAACTTCTCTATAACTGGACTCCCTCCTGACAAGCATCTACACCACATTGTTGCTTGTGAAGTTCTCACCTCCCAGGTATCAGCAGACTGGAGACTGGAGACTGCCACTGAATACATTTTTGGAGCGGAGGGGAGCAAGCATTTTACTATGCCCAACATTTTGCCGCCCCTCCATGTCACTAGGTTAAAAGGTAACGCAAAAAGTTACGAAGTTACACAGCAAGACTTACAACACGTCTCAAGGGCATCGAGGCCTTCGCCGCCCCTCAGCGGGGGCCGAGGCTTGGCCCCTTTTAGTGGTGCTTTCAGTGTACAAGGTATTGGCGTCAGGTTAGTTTCAGAGAAGATTCCGATCACGTAAACTGGGGATCGTTTCCACTGGAGAATAGTATTCTCTCCCCTCCTTCGCTAACCCACACCCCACTGGGGGCGGCCCCACTAAGCGATGAGCAGTTGCCCCAATGTATTACGGAATACCCAAGTACCACCAGCATAACAGAGGAGTAATGATGATACACGCTACGGTTTTTGGCCCCCCTTACACCCCCTGGGCGGAGCCTTTCTTGTGGCGCCGGGTTGAATGATTAAATCCCGTGCACCGCCCTGGCACCGGCGGAATGTGCCTCACAGAGGGCTTCTGCCTCTCAATGAGATCTGGGGTAGCGGGCACTGCTCCATCGGTCATCCGATGCTTCCCTAAAGTCAACCGAGTATATCGAAAACAGGGAAACACATCTGCTTATCACTGGCACTGACTTCGAAAAAGACTAATCCAAGTTCCTCGAGGTTCGAGCCTCAGTGGTCCCTACCCGGGCCGTCTCCTCTTCTCCTAGTCGCTCTCTTTCTCTCCCCGTTGCCACGAGGGCCCGTGCGCTGGCGGGGCTTCATTGGTTTTAAGCATGAGAAGACACTAGGAGGAGAGAAGAAGGTGGGAAGCGGCTGGACCAACCTCCGCTCCGTCTGTGCGGGCGTTGCTCTCCCTTTTCCCGCCCCTCTGGCTATTTCCTGACTGTTCACACTCTCCTGGACGTGGAGATTGGCGGTTTGTCCGGGCCGATGATACCCCGGGCAGGCCGTCTCGTTCCTGTTCACTGTGGCAGCCACCAAACACCTCCAAACTCTCTATTCTCAATTTGTGACACAACAAGTCGCGGCGTTTGGTAAATCCTAGAGAGGTGTACTAAAATGACATTGCAAATGGCAAATCAGAAATCATGTGAAATCTTGCCCTATCATCGCGGACCCGGGGCCCGTCGGCCCGCGGCATTAGACCGAAAGGCAAGGAATTAAAATGAAAAGTCACCTGGCATCGAAAGGCTTACCAGACGTGGAGCTATGATTTTAGAGGCGCTCCAGTGGGGCATGGGGGAGGGGGCATCCAAGAAGATTCCCTCGCCGGAGGAAACCCTACCCGAATGTCCTTGCAGTGTCAGGCTGGGCGCCAGGCGCTTCAAACCCCAAAAAACATTGACAGTAACTACACGGAGAAAAGTGCGGACGAGAATTCAGCTGCTAGAACGACAGAGAGAACGTGACGTAGGGTGTGGGCCCCTTGTGTCGAGAACCATGGCTGCCCGACGCCGTCGATCCGCATCAGCCTTTGTTAATTGCACTTTTAGGAACTCCCACCCCACCTGACTTTCCACACAGATCATCTTATCAAAATGTCCTACCCAGTGGCCGAGCAAGCTTTTATCCAGGCCACCCACATCCCCCAAAGCCCCTGGGCGGCCGTCCCCGCTCTTCCCTCCTGTGTATTGTATTGAGGATCATCTACAGTGTTGGCTCCATTTTTATATGGAAAAAAAAACAATTCGTGCAAGACCAATGTGTGAATTGTTGGTCATACAAAATAGGAAGCAGAGGCTGCGCCGTGGCACTTTCTAACCACAAGGTACTAATAGAGAGCACGAAAAAAAGCAGGATAGGCGTCCTTATTTATTAACCAGTCTCGTGGTGGTGCTCCCCCCAAGTCTGCCGGACCGTCTATAGGGTAACATATAGGTAGACGAAACATGTTGCCCTTACCCAATCTAGAAGACTCAATCAAACCTGTTGTTGAGTGCACGAGGCCGTCGGTAACAGGACAGCTGGGCATGTTCACAGAGGGATGGCCGTTTCAGTCGCGCCTGTGCTCACTCCTGTGTGTTCCCATTGAAACAAGTAAGGTAACTTCCACTACATTCTCTGACCTGAAATGAGGGATACAAAATTGATTCATATTACCAAAATTTCAGGGTTAGGTTATTTTTATGACATAGTCAACCATCGTTATAAACTGCACTAAGAATACTATGCCACTACTACCACTTGTGATCGGCTATCTGCTCTGATTGTAGTCTTTGGACGCTTCTGCTTGGTGTTTTTAAAAATTGGCCCAAACATTGAGTTAATAAGAGAGCACACAATAGGTGTGATCGAAGGCCTCCAGCAAACACTGCGCTTCGGGGTAAAGTCATAGAAAATATTAACGTATTAAAAGGACGAAAAGAACGCTCCCCGAACTAGTGGGTTGTCCAGGTCTTTTCTCCCTTTGGGTGCAATTTCCAGAACCCCGACGAGTGTCTAGTGTTTTGTCATCTGTATGATAAACCACCTTATATGCAACTGCAAACAGGAGAGGAAACAGAATAGACTCCATGGATCTTACTCCCTGCCCGAAGTCCCAGCACCCCCGTCCACTTTTTGTTTCCCCTTCACACCGTCCCGATCTACCTCCTAGTTAGAATCATGGGCAAATGATGAAACGGCTCTAGTAAGTGCCGGCAGGACAGCTACACAACAGCCCCTAGCATGCCCAATTTCTCGATGCCGGGGCCCACATTTCTCGCCCACTCTTGATGAGAAGGCTTCTGCAAGGAGTCCAAAAAGTGCTTTAATGTACCACCCAATACAATGAAATGTCCATGGAAACATACGATGCCATAGTAATAACAAACAAGTCCTATGTGACCTTCTCCTCTCTCCTTATTCTGGACTCTGGTGCCCCCTCTACCCACTCTTAGGTTTTTTATCTAAACACGGCGAAAATTATTGATTTCATGTCAATAGTGAGCGAAGAAAAACCTATGTTTGTGTGACATCTTTATATATGTATTATCGCACTCCCGGTTTCACCACTGTACCTCCCCTTCCAGAATACAGTAGTCTAAAGGGGATTCATCCACTTTTAGACCTAGTTAGGGTCGTATGCTCGCACCACCCAGGGGTGGGAAGATGCAGGAATAGGGTTGTTCGGTATTCTCGTTTTTCTTAGCCAGGGCGGGCATGATAGTACAGTACGTGGGCACAGTTTTTGCGCATGACCACCTGTTTGTTATTTTTTTCCCAAGTCTACTTGTATCCGGTTTTATCCAGGTTCATTGCATTATCCTCACGGAAAGGTTATAAGAGGGGATCAGATTTAACAAGCACAATAAAAGTCAAAAATAGATTTGCCGCATATTACAATGAAGCTTTCTTCCCCTAAACAACTTTATCCACTCACTTTGACCAGGCCGCTTCGTAGCGCGAGCAGCTATTTAAGCTAAAACATACGAGGTCAGTGATGCCTCTCAAGTAAACACAGGACCCGCGCTGGAGGCTTGGGGCCCCCGGGCTGTCACGGGCACTCGCAGCCAATTTTAAGTAACAATCACAATACCCAAGCTGACAAATTTACAAGGCGGTGGTGTGTTGGCCTCCTTGCCTTTCTCTTTGTACCAATGGTTTCTCTCAGAAGCAACACGTCCCAGTCCTCAGTGCATGCCAAAAAAACTACCTGAAAAGGTAAGAGTATCAGCAGTAGAAAAGATTGCACCTCACAGTCACCAATCTATGTCCTTTCTTCTCTTCCCGGCCTTCCCGGAGGCGCTTCCATTTTGTTGCAAACAAGGCTCCCAGGCGCGCCCATCAATTTTAGACAAGTACAGCAAGCGCCACGGAGCGTCTGCTACACGTGTGTCCAGCGTGGTGATGAGCGGGGATCCCAAGCCGTGCGCGTCTCCTGGCCCAGCCAGCCGGTGTAGATGGCCTGCACTTCGCCCACGTGAAAACGGAGACTCTTGGAGTTTGCAGGCTATGGGTCCAGTTGAGGGCAGCAAAATTTTTACGTTAACTCGACGCCCCTTCTCTCCCGCCACCCTCGGGGGACCGCCTCCCGGATTAATCTGCAGCATTACAGCGAGTGGAATGCTGAGGACTGGGGAACTGGAAAGCTTCTATCTAATGAATCCCGTTTCCGATGTTATGGAACCTCTGGGACCCCCGCTTTGTTGGGCGCCGCCCGGTGCGCAGCGATACCACCCAGTCTTGTTCATGCTACACTGATCTAAACGCCTCTTGCAACAGTCAGGGGTGCGGGCTAGGCTCTTATAGCACAAGGGATCCGGCTCTGACTAGTCTTGCCCGTGAAAACTTACACATCATGAATCTACTCGCGGCCCCGCCTGTCTCCCAGGCGCCCTCCTCTCCCAACCCTCCCGCGCCGTTTGGTGCTGGCCAGGCTTTTCAGCCTGAAAGGAGCACCTGCCATAAGCAAAGGTGATTAAAACCTAATGCCTCCGGGCCCACCCCCCCGCGATTTTGGGTTCTCAAATGGCCTGGACACTACCCAGATTGAATCCCATTGAGACAGTGTGGTCACAATAAGAAGAGACGGAGTGACAAACAAAAACCAACCACCTGTGGCCCCCCCCTGCCCAGCAGTGATTGTGCCGGCATGGAGGTATCGGTCAGGATTTGGTCAGACGCGATGATTGAGAGCTGCCAGGGAGAAGATGCAGAAGGGTCAATGAAGAAGAAGGAAGAGGTCTCTGAGATCCTGCCATGCCGTCAACCCAGTAACTCAATTACGCTGGCAATATAAAAAGCTCTGTTCCCCATAATATGATTGCCAATATGGATTTCTGTAGTGATTAAAAAACCTCTGCCCCCCCCTCTCAGCGGCCACACCGTCATGTCGACCAATCTAATATTTGTGAATTCTCAAACTTTTGCGGCCTGATGGAGGTGTAATTCTCGTACCCCAGGGGCGGGAATATAGGAGGGGTATACTGTCCCTGGGGGCTGGATGTATAGTCGGTGTTCTACTTGTTCCCTGGGGGTGGGAATTCTCGTAGGTGTATACCGTTCCCTTGGGGGTGGGTATAGTAGGTTAGGTATTCAATGTTACATGGGGAGTGGGATTATAGTAGGTGTATCATTGTCCTGGGGGCGGGATTTAAGAGTAGAGGTATTCGTGTTCCCTTATGGGGCGGGAATCTAGTAGATAGTATTCTTGTTCCTGGGGGCAGGATATAGTCGGTGTGTATTTTGTTCCTTGGGGGCGGGGATTTACTTCGTCGGGTTGTATTCATGTTCCCAGTGGGGGCAGGGATTATAGTAGATGTATTCTGGTTACCTTGGGGGTGGATTATAGTAGTGTATTCTTGTCCCTTGGGGGGGGGGATTCTAGGAGGACCGAAGCCATTCTTGTGCCTTGGGGGCGGAGCTTATAGTACGTGATTCTTGTCCCTTGGGGGTGGGATTATAGTAAGGGGTATTCATGTTCCATTGGGGAGTGGGATAGATTAGTAGCGTGTATTATTCTTGTTCCTTGGGGGTGGGGCTGCTTAGTCTGTGTCTTATCTTGTTCCTTAGGCGGCCGGGCTTTCTCGTCGTTGTCTCTTGTTTTTGGGGCGCGGCTATAGTAGGGTATTCTTGTTACATTGAGGGGGGGATATAGTAGGGAGTATTCTCATACCCAGGGGCAGTATTATAATAATCACACCTGAAGGGACTTACAATAACCAGTAAGGACCCGCCTCTCCTCAGTCACCATTCCGCGTCCCAGTACTTTCCATTAACGCCGTATCAGTCATTAATAATACTCAGGTATTGTATGTCACACAATTAGCAGAACCATCAGATGATAGGAACTAAAAGGTCTCAGAATAACCATCTCTAGGCGCATCAGTTTTGCCTTTTCTTATGTTCTGGAGTCCGCGACAGCACCCCTGGCCGCTGGGCTGTACGTGCCGCGAAAACATGCAGCAACGACATGAACTCCACATACAAGGCAAAATGCTAAAAACCTGTTCCCATTTAACTTCAAAACTCCACGTGTGAGAGTAACAGCGGGAGGGATATGTGGCGGATGAAACTGCGGCAAAGCGGCCTCGCTGCCTCCGCTCGGCACTTGCCGTTCCCCGCGGGAGGCACTTACCAGAATTAGAAGTCCTAAGTGGAGGAACAGCAGCGCACAAAAATTGTTAGAAGTTATTTGAAGATATCGTAAGGGTGGGGGGAGCGGAGGAAACGGGTTCTCAGAGGACACAGAGGGCTCTCTAATCCCGGAAATCATCCATAGGAAATATGAATATCTGTCCCCTAGTACAGGGGCTTCACTCTATCACTGAGTATGTTTGGGGTTCATGCCCCTTATCAGGCCAGATATGACTTAATAATCCTTGGCCAGTGGTATATGTACCGATATGACACTCAACATGTATAATCGTTCTGTCCGTCATGGCATGGAATAGATTACGTATCTTTTGATCTCAGGCCGCACAAAACCTCTTAGCTTTTCTCGAAATCAAAAGAGTGCCGCCTTATAGTCCAGTGAGCTATATAGAGGAAAGTACTTAACAACAAGCATGCACTTGGAAGGTGCACAGGTCTGCCCCCGGGTCATACCCCTTTTAACCGGTGCGCCCTTCCTAATCAGGTAGCGCCTTACATATGCACCTAGAATTTTAGCGGACACATATTGATGGTGCAGCCTTTCTATAGTCAAAAAAATACTGTACACCACCGCACCTGACTACATGGAAAGTATGAACTACTATCATAGGTTTAACCTTCCGGTTTTGGGCCCATTGAAACTCCCTATCACCCAACCCCCCTCATCACTGCTTCAAAAGACCGTTAATACAGGTTAAATTAGTGGACTTCTCGATTGATTACGTAAATTTTCCTTCATTTCCATCTGGCCCAGACCACAATGGCAGCTTCGTCAAGCCAGAACAATCCCATATAAATATCTAAAGTATCTACTCCCCTCCCGCCTTCCTATTCAACACATCTCCGTCCATCCTACTTTCTTAACGCTCTGGTTACAAACTCTGTGCCTTCTGTACTCCCCATAGTGCTGGTGCAGGCAGAATGCAGCAGATTCTCCTGTAGCAATCTGACAGTAACGAAACATGGGTGTAACCCCCTGTGGTGACACCCGAATGTCTCTGGCGCCCCTTTTCCCCCAACTTCCCCCTTCCTATCTTAGCCACTTGGGCTTACTCCTTACTGTCTCCAGCGAACGACCCCCAACCGATTTAACACCAGTTAATTAATCTGTCGGGTCGACTATAACCCAATTAGTAGAAAGGTCTGGACGAAAGATGTGTGGCCCGCCGTGGTGCTTAGTCGGTTTGTCCCCGGTCACCCATTGCCACAGCTTCCAGTATATCAGTGGCCCTTTCGGTTAAAGCCACAGGCGACAATGCACGTGACATAAGAACGAGCTTTACTTCAGATCAGGAGGGTTAAAAACCGTTATAACGACGGAAGGATAGTGTGTTCTTCGTCCCCCGGCGCGGTCCCATAGGCCATCATAAATTTGGGAAAGAACTGTTTCCACAAGGAAAAGGGCCTGGCTATTCACAAGGTTATTTAAGTTCAAGGGACAAATGTGTGTGGTAAATATTTTGAAACAACTAATCGTTCCATAAACCGTCCTATTCACCAAGCAGGCACACTGTGAACATTCGCTATTACCAGTCTCGAAATTGACACGTGCTGCCCCAATCTAAGCAGGGATCACACTGTAGATTGTGCGTAGAGTGAAGCGAGAATCGAAGAGTGTTCAATCTTACGTGGCAGCAGTGGCCGAGAGCAAGCGAACAAAGGAGCGAGGGGCGGGGGCGAGAGCAAGCGAAGGAGCGCGGGCCGGGGCCAGAGAGCAAGCGAGGCCGGCGCCGGGCCGTGGGCCGAGCGCCAGCGAGGAGCGCGGGGCCGGGGGCGAAGCGCCCGCGACGGGAGCGCGGGCACGGGGGGCGAGACAACCAGAGGTGAGCGCGGGCCGGGGGCGAGAGCAACACGAGGAGCGCGGGCCGCGGGTCCGAGACGCCCCCAGCAGCGCGGGGCGGGCCGCCCCGGCCGGGCGACTCGGGCGGGGGCGAGCGCAACCAGCGGAGGCGGGCGGGGGCCAGAGAGCAACCAGAGGAGCGCGGGCCAGGGGCCGGAGAGCAACCAGAGGACGCGCGGGCGCGGGAGGAGCCGAGCTCCACCCGAGGAGCGCGGGCCGGGGGACGAGAGCAACCAGCGGAGCGCGGGCGGGGACCGAAGAGCAAAACAAGAGGAAGACGCGGGCCGGAGGGGAGGCGCGCGCCCCCAGCGGACAGCACGGGCCTTTCCCCATTATGAACTCACAAGACTGGTAACATTCGGACACTCTCATCACGTATCAATGCAGGAAGTCGCTTTGAAGGCGACAGATTAAAACATGTCCAAATTCATTCCTTTCATGCCTTTTTTTTTTTCCGACGGCGGGGGGAGGAACCCCACGGGCCCTTTTTTAAAGGATTTTGGACAGTTATTTAGAAGCTTTTGTTGTTACAAGCTAAAAGGGGAAGTATTTTTTTTTATTTTTAAATTGCATCAAAAACACAGTCCCGCTCTCCTGAGCCCCTGATCTCACACCCGCCGGGCCAGGAGGGGCGCGTAGCGGTGCGGGCTTTACCCGATTCAGACCCCACAAAACATAAATATATTTGAGGGAAGCAAAGTTTCTTTGAAGGTAGACCTGGTAGCATAAACACCCTTAATTTATTGTTGTTTTCCTTTCCTCCAGCTCTCCATGTCTTCTTGGGGGGCGCTCTTTGCTTATCCCCGGTAGCCCAGTCCCCCTTCTTGGTAGGTGTGTACCTGTATTAGAAATGACGGATTGCGGCTGTAACCATGACAAGTTCCCAGTGAAGACTAAGCTCCGCCTCATCATCGCGCACCAACAAGTTCGGGGTAGCGGAAATCCCTTGTCCCGGGAGGAAGAACGTGGACTTGTTAAGTCCGTCCCCTGGTGACTGCCCCTCCCACCTGGAAAGGGGTCACAAACGATCTCCTACGCAGTCACATCTCTCTGTCACAAATCGGCACGATAAAAAAAGTATTATTAACAAATCAAAATTCCAAAGCACCCAGCCGGCGCAGGCACCTCTGCGCTTAAGGACTCGCCCCACTGATCCCAGTGTCTGGAGCCCATGATGACCACTGAAGGTCCTCAAAATGTTGGCTCCACGTGAAAAAACACTGATGTTGGAAAGTACTCCACCCCCCTCCTCTTTCCAGGGACTGTCTCCTTTCAACGATGCTGGGGCGATCACAACAGTTTCCTCCAAACGTCGGTAATAAAAACCAAAACAAATTACAAAATATGGAGAAGAAACTTTGTGGAAAATGATGGAACCAGGCCCTGAGCGCAGAAGCATACTAGTATCCTTGTGCCCCATCCGTACGGTTTGGTCTTCCGTCCTCCGCTGCCCCCCCCTCAAACCTAACAAAAACAAAAAAAAAATCCTCCAATTGAACAGTGAAAACAGAACCAATGCACATGTAGGGCGAGAGGAAGGCGCGCTCCCCCGTGAACCGTCACACCCCTGACGAGTTCTCATGGTAGAAGCCGCCATTCCTCCAGCATTATTAGGGTCTCACATCTCCAAAAACTGGGCGAGTGCCAACGTTTCAAATACAAGACCGGGCTGGCGCGGGGGGGATGGTGCTCCGGTGCTTTCGGCCCCATTGTCCCGCTTCTCTCTTTATAGCTAAAGGGCAATGTTGTGAGATGACCCCCAAAGCGCTGGCAACCGTCAGACCTACACAGGAGACAGGAAGCAGAAATATGTTGTGAGTGCAGATATGGGTATAAATAAAGGAGTAACTCAGGCTCAGTCACCGGCTCCGTAATGTCTTGTTCATGTACACCGTGACGCACCCGTAGCCGCCACGTGAGGCAGCTCTGGAGTTAATACCGGATGTAATCAGGATCACAGTTACAGGATAAGGTTAAAGTGGCATGTATGTAACAGTAATGACTGCCACCAGCACGCAGAATCTGACCAGTGCAGCTCGGGTAATAATACAGGAGTAATCAGGATGATCAGTACAGGATAAGTAATGTCATGTATGTACACAGTGACGGCACCAGCAGAATAGTGCGTGCAGCTTGGGATTTATCCTACCGGCGTCCCTCCTGGATCCTTCCAGGCTCAGTACTAGTAGTATGCCCCGTAGCCTGCACCAGCCGCCGACTAGTGAGGCAGCTACTGGAGTATAAATACAGGATGTAACTCAGGATCAGGACAGGATAAGGTATGTATTATGTACACAGTGACTGCACCAGTCGCAGAATGTGACGTGCAGATCGGCGTATCTCCGGCCTGTCCCTCGGCTCGTCACAGGATCAGTCCTGTCATGTACGTACACATGACTGACCTCGCAGCAGAAACAGAATAGTGAGTGCAGGCTCTGGAGTAATAATAAAGGAGTAAATCAGGATCAGTTACAGGATAAGTAATGTAATGTCTGTCACCGGACTGCCCCGCCGCCGCAAGTGCGTTCCGCTCTGGGGAATACTGACAGGCTGTAATCAGGAATCAGTACAGGATAAGTAAATGTCATGTATGACAAGCTGCGACATGCACCAGCCAGGCAGATACGTGAGTGCAGCTACTGGGTATAATACAGGATGTAACTAAGGAATCAGTACAGGACAAGTAAGTCAGATATGTACACCGTGACTTCACAGAGCAGACTCGTGCAGTGCCGCTCTGGGGTACTCCAGGCTGTACCCTCAGGATCAGTAAGGAAGTAAGGATTCATTTATGTAACAGTGGAATGCACCAGGAGCAGAAATAGTGGTGCAAGATATGGTGACTTCTACCGGATGTACCATCGGATCAGTACAGGATACGTACTGTCCAGTAATGTACACACGTGACTGCACCAGCAGCAGAACTAGTGAGGCAGCTCTGGGTATAAATACAGGATGTAACTAAGAAGTCAGTACAGGATAATAATGGCGGATGTACACAGTGGACTGCACCAGCAGCAGAATCGTGAGTGCAAGCTCGGCGATTCATACAGGTTTGTAACTCGGCCCTACCGGATAAGTAATGTCATGTATGTACCCCGTGACTGCACCAGCAGCAGAATAGTGGGAGGCAGCTCTGGAGTATAATACAGGATGTAACTCGAGGATCAGTACAGGAATAATAGATAAAAGTAATGTCAATTGTATGTACAACAGTGACTGAACCCGCCAGCGAATCGTGGTGGCAGCTTGGATATCATACCAGGAGAAATCTGGATCCAGTACAGGATAAGTAGGAATGTCATTATGTACACACAGTGACTGCACCAGCAGCAGGAATAGTGAGTGCAGTCGAGGGGCTATAAGAACCTGACTGTAACTCGGGATTCAGTACAGGAATAAGTAAATGTCATGTAGTTACACAGTGACTGCAACAGCACAGAATAGTGAGTGCAGCTCTGAGAGTAAATACAGCTGTAAACTACGCCTCCGTACCGGCCATAAGTCATGTCCTGTACTGTACACAGTGCTGCAGCACCAGAAGCAGACATAGTGGTGTCAGCTCATGGGTAGTAAATCAGGATGAACTCAGGATCAGTACAGGATAAAGGAATGTCATGTATGTACACAGTGAATGCACACAGCAGAATAGTGAGTGCACGCTCGGGGTATAATAATAAGGATGTACCTCAGGAAGCAGTACAGGATATAGTAATGTCATGTATGATACCAGTGAGACTGCACCAGCAGCAGGAAAGTGCGGCAGAGTCTGGGGAAATTTACAGGAGTAACTCAGGCTCGTACAGGCTAAGTCATGTCATGTATGTTCCACGTGCCTGCCCCGACTCGCAGACTAGGTGAGTTGCCGCTCTAGGTATAATACGGGATAATCAGGATCAGGAAAGGATAAGTAATGTCCTGTGTATGTAAAAGTGACGGCACAGCGCAGAATAGTGAGTGCAGCTCTGGGGGTATACTGACAGGATGAAACTTTTTTTTCACCGGCTTCGCCAGCACCGTAATGTAAGTCGATCCCCGTGACTGCCACCAGCAGCAGACTAGGGAGGGCAGCTCGGGGTATAATACAGGATTGTAAACTAGGGTCAGTTACCAGGAAAGTAAAGTTCATTGTAGTGTAACAGTGACTGCACCAGCAGCAGAATAGTGAGTTGCAGACTATGCGATAACTTTACGTCTGTCCCTCCGAGCTCAGTACGGCTCGCACGTATGCTGTACCCAGTCCCCCGCAAGCAGAATAGTGAGTGCTGCAGCTCGGCAGTATAATAAGATGTAACGCAGGTCAGTACAGGGATAAGTAATATAGACATAGGATAGAGGGGAACCTACAAACCTCCCACTCAGTGAACTTCCCAAGATTGTCTGGAGGATAGGGCGATCCCACTCCATCAACCACGTAGGCAGGCACAAATATGGAGAGCACAGGCAGGCTTTGTTTACCACAAACGGCTCCAGGAGCGATCGGCTGGCACGTCTACAGCGCCACAGGAGGAAAAGCAGACGAGTCTAGAGTAATTGGAACTAATAAAATCTTACACTATTCTACCAAGACTTTCTGCTTGCTGTCAGTGACTGAAGGAATATTCTGGTTTACAGTCGGAGGATTGCACTGAGTGGAATGGAAGCCATGAAGCCTCCGCGATGTATCCATCTAAAGACCTGGTTGCACATGTATCAGGGCAGTTGAAATAAAATCAGTCACAATTGGACCAACATTTCCGATGGAAATATTCCAAATTTATTGTAGACACCTCCTGGATATCCTAGATAAAAGGTATCAGTTGTTCATGTAGGTTGGACCGGGACCCGGTGGTAATTACTATCGGATTTGCGGATAGATAGCGTCCCGGGATGATGTGGGGGCGGATCCTCCGGCGCATTATACGACTTTAAGTCATTAATGGACACCGCAAACTGTCAGTGAGGATACATCCCGGGCAGGCGCTATTTATTCCCCCTTACTCCGCCATCGCTTATTAATGAATTAACATCCAGCGTCATGCAAATTGTGTTTTAGGGACCAGCAGGCGGCTCCCCCCCCCCCCCCCCCCCGGAGTCTGCACCCCCACCTCCGCCCGGTTGATTTTCAATAACAGCGATCACATGCGGGCTAATTGTGTCCCAGTTTTTTTTATTTTTTATAAACACCACAGAGAGAAGCTTGTTACGTTGGACGGCTTTATAGGGGCTCTCAATTTCCCCCCATCAGCTATTAGATTACACGTTACGGGCCGCATTGCCCCGGCTTAGGGCAACAGATAGATAGTGCCGTCATTCGTCAGCGTTGCCTTTTTTAAGGGACGCGAAACCAGAAGTGAATTAGGGGGGGATTATCTTGTTCCCCAGGTTCTCAAAAGTAATTGCCATATATACTCGAAGTATAACGCCTAGTTTTTCAGCACAAAAAATGTGCGAAACACAACACTCGGTCTTATCGACTGCTGAGTAAAAAAAAAGATGCCTTTTACTAGGTTTTGGGGTTAGGTTAAGATAGGCGGGTCTCGGCTTATAATTCATTATATTGGGCTTATACGAGTATAATATGTAAGATCGATCTATAAAGTATCTAGTATAGAGGTCCGTCACCAATGTCTACAGTAGGCACGTGTGGTGACGTTGCGATTGTCTGTTATGTCAGAAAAATCTGCATGAAAATTCTCACCAGGCACCCAGGAGGACACCTGCCGAATTGTGTTCTGTTGGTTTACTTTCATGCAGATTTTCACATTTCGTGAACCCAGCAGCAGATTTTACGCGTGGAAATCCGCAGGGTAATACTGCAACATTAAAGTGAATGCGATTTGGAAAAAAAAAAGTCATGTAGACTAAGCATTTTTTTTCCCTATGTGGAATTTGTTGCTCGGAATATAAAATTACGTCATGTCACTTATATGTGCAGTCTCAGTTTTCAGAGGTGGCTCGAGAGGTGTTGGAAACTACAGTCTTGCAGCGCTGGGGACACTGGGTGTTTTTAATTTAGTCCCCAAGGGAAACATCCTGCAAAGAGTTTTTGAGTCTCCCGTGTTTGCGGGGGTGTACTCCAGGTTGGTCCTCCGGTTTCCTCCCTCGCTCCAAAAACATACCGGTAGGGTGAATAGATTGTGAGCCCCATTGGGGACAGGGACTGATTTGGCAAGTTCTGTGCAGCGCTGCGTAAAAGGCAAAACAAGATCAGTAGCTACAACCCATTTAAAGGGGCTTTCCAGAACTAGGATCTTCATGACCAATCCTCAGAATAGATAGGAGTCTGGTGGGAGTCCGACATCTGTTATCCCCACCAAGGCTGCAGTGTCTGGACAGTCTTTTAAATACATGCCAAGCATAGTGCCCTGCACTGTACAGTGGTAGCGCTCGGTATTGCAGCCCAGCTCTGTAAAGGACTGGAGCTGTAAACGAAACATGTGACCGAAGAACAGCCACAGGTCCAGGACGCTCACTGCATCCCAATAATTATTGGTGGGGCTTCCAGGTATTAGGAGAAGTTATCATTGTTAGATCTATACATCAATAGTGAAAGAAAACCCCCTTTAACTTGTTGTGCAGGAGTTGAAACTTTTAACAAAAACTTTTTAAACTCTTGTGCCCCTATTTGGCCCCTTTGACCAGTAATTGGCCACGGTACTGCTGATATTGCCCCTTCATGCAGCACAGCTCCACATATCCTGTAGTGGTTGTTAAGGGTATTGCAGGTCAGTCTCAATCACTGGAATGGGACAAAAGTAGCAGATCGAATAAACTATAAAGTTGCCACCTACATAACCTCCACTAATGAAAGCAAATCATTGCATGCCAAGTAGAGGACTCCTTAAAGGGGTTGTCCGGGGAGATAAAGATAATAATATCCTCATGTTCCTCCTGTCACTGCTGATCTCTGTTTGCGTTGGATGGGAATGATCGGCTATATTCTTATATTTCTATAGGTTGATTTGTACCTGCACAATTCATCCAGGACAACCCCTTTAAAGATATTTTACGAATTATCATTAACAGGTTTTCCTTCTGCCCCTTAAGAATGAACAAAAGAACAATAAAATAAACTATAAAAAGTGGGGGGAAAAAAACCTGAATCAGAAGACAAAACCCCATGGAGCGAGTCGCCTGGAGAGGCCCCGCTCTGAGGAGGTGAGGATATAGATTGTATATAAATTGCTTTATGGCAGGAGAGAGGTTTTTGCTGCTGCGGGTTTTGTTGATGGGGCAGAATTCTGTATTTGATTATCAGCCAATCAGACGGCTCCGCAGCAGCGATATTAGGGGAGCGCAGCCTACAATGCAGAGTCTCGGCCTTAATGACAAATATGAGAGGTAGGAAGGAAGAAAACAAGGTAGAGGGGAGAACATTTTTCTTTTTCAGCTGTTTTTTCGCTTTTCCCGTGATTGAACCGGAGTCAGCAAATTTATAAGAAGCGGCAGAGAAATTGTGAGGAGCGCGGCCGGCGACAGAGAGGCCTCCGCACGTACACAACGCCAACAACTGCGCCAATTATTATACATATACGGGGAGGAGAGGGCAATGTCAGGGGAGGAGAGGGCAATGTCAGGGGAGGAGAGGGCAATGTCAGGGGAGGAGAGGGCAATGTCAGGGGAGGAGAGGGCAATGTCAGGGGAGGAGAGGGCAATGTGGAGGGAGGGGTCGGTCAGTAGAGGAGAGATGGGAGAAGTGACTGTAGACACAATGGTCCTGCTCCTGTCTAATGATAATGGCAGGAAGGCGTCTGACTCCTCTCACCATTACTCAGGACGTGCTGCAGAAGAGGTGATGTAAGCAGGAAGAGCAGGTAAGTGGCAGCGGACACCACAGAATATATTTGAAAAACTCATAATTGTAATTCAGTCCAGAAGAGAAGGAACTTTATAAGATTCCTGAAGACTAGATAGCCCGAGGACCACCACATGAAGCCCCTATATAGGCAGCGGCACCAGGGCATATATAACGGTGGACTATGAGGTGGATTGGCCTGTAGACCCCCAGCGCGGGTGCAGTGGCAGGTACACAGCATAATGGGCACATGGTGAGCTCCTCTCGCATAGTGCAGGTGCTGTAAGGTTTGCTGTATGATGCTGCCCCCCTGAGGCCGCACCACAATGATGAGGCACAGGATTCATCCTCTGATATCCATTACAGGACTGGTCCCGCTGCAGATTATCCTGCTGCGGGGATCTCTGGTCCTGCCGCTGAGCAGTGTTGAAGTAAATGCTGTAATACCGCACACAGCCTCTACACAGTGGTGGCGCTGTCACTTTCCCCCACAATCCTGAGCTCCAGGGGTCCATCTAGTGTCCGTGTGTTGGGAAGAGGTATTGATGAGGTGTCTGATTTCCATGAAAAAGCACAGCGCTCACCTTTACGCTCCCACCGATCAGATCCGGCGGCTCCTCGTCTGTTTCCAAGGCGACATTGACAGAAGCGAAGGGTCGGCTCGCCATCTGCTGCATCTCCCGGATCAGTTGCTGATGAATAAACAAGACACAGGTTACACAGCGCCAGCAGCATCCTGAAACACTCTGTGCTGCTGCTAGATACATTCCTATGGGAAACCTGCAGGATGATACAAACACTAGAAATAAATCATTCAGGATTGGCGCAGGAGGCGGCGGCCATGACACTATACAGGGCATCCTCTCTATATGGGGCCCCATATATCGCCTCCCGTACCCCAATACATCCCATGTACCTAGAACCCGTCCTTTAACCCCTGCACGCCAGGGCAGGACACATCCGCCACACAATTCACAGGGGATTGAAGCGTCACATTGGATAAGAGCCTGGCTGGCGCCCCGATACATTGTATCCGGCCAGAGAATCATCACAAAGAATTGTTTGGTCTTGGGATAAATGTTCATCCTGATCCCCCTGATGCACAGCAGATAGTGGGGACTGCGCCAGTTCTTTTATCAGTCTACACTACAGTCCCGGTGTTCTGTTCATGCTTACAACCTCCTGGAAACTAATGCAAGAGTAACAAAGCCTCAGCTCTGAGAAGAAACCCTGTGACATTCATGGTACGATACTGCCATCTGGTGGCCGGCAGGGGAATCGCAGCTCGTTTTTTTCTGTACAGGTTAGACTAAAGTTTTTTCAATGCGACTTCTAAAACAATGACACACTGTACAGGATACTCTGCTGTGTAGTAGACAGAGCAGCTGAAGCACATCACAATGAAGCTATCAATGTAGTTGTTGAGACATTTCTGACTGCTGGAGACATGAGCAGGCACTGCAGCTGGTGTCGTATCCATGAGCTGCTGGGACTTGTAGTTCTCCCTTCTGGCAGCAGGAGGTGAAGGAAGGGACAGACGATTAACCCCCGATGTCCCAGCAGACGTGGGAGAAGCTTCTTGAGGACGTGACGCCGCTGCTCTCCGTGTGCCGGGGGAGACAGAGCACAAGTGACATTTTACTTGTAACTTGCTAAATGTCTTGACTTTGCTGCAGGCAACATGTGGCATTTGTGCTCCATCACAGGGGTCAGGATCCGCCCTGCGGGAAGATTCTGGGGAACGTGAACTGATTATCCACATGAGGTGCTGGGAGAAGAGCGGGAGGAGAGGAGGGAGCACAGCTCCGGAGTCATCCCCAGATATAGTACTGCCAGGTATCTGATCACACACTGTGCAAGGGAGATGGTGACCTGCACACACTGCCACCACCGGAGGGAGCCCCACTATGCACACTGCCACCAACGGGGGGAGCCCCAGTGAGCGCACACTACTTTCACAGTGGCGTGCCATGTATATTGCCACCATTAGGGGGCACCACATCACTCATAATACCAGCGCAGCGTGCATTCTCGCTGCTCCGTGACATCACTGTGTGCGTTATCCCTGTACTGTGACATCACTGTGTGCGTTATCCCTGTACTGTGACATCACTGTGTGCGTTATCCCTGTACTGTGACATC
>WNYA01002008.1:0-25116 GCA_019512145.1 Engystomops pustulosus
TATGCCCCCACTCATATCCCTCCCATATTGTGGGCCCTCCCTCATATCCCCCCATATTGTAGGCCACCACTCATATCCCTCCCATATTGTGGGCCCTCCCTCATATCCCCCCCCATATTGTATGCCCCCACTCATATCCCTCCCATATTGTAGGCCCCCTCTCATATCCCTCCCATATTGTATGCCCCCACTCATATCCCTCCCATATTGTATGCCCCCTCTCATATCCCTCCCATATTGTGGGCCCTCCCTCATATCCCCCCCATATTGTATGCCCCCACTCATATCCCCCCATATTGTATGCCCCCTCTCATATCCCTCCCATATTGTGGGCCCTCCCTCATATCCCCCCCATATTGTAGGCCACCTCTCATATCCCCCCCCATATTGTAGGCCCCCTCTCATATCCCCCCATATTGTAGGCCACCTCTCATATCCCTCCCATATTGTGGGCCCTCCCTCATATCCCTCCCATATTGTGGGCCCTCCCTCATATCCCCCCCATATTGTAGGCCACCTCTCATATCCCCCCCATATTGTAGGCCACCTCTCATATCCCTCCCATATTGTAGGCCACCTCTCATATCCCCCCATATTGTAGGCCACCTCTCATATCGCCCATATTGTGGGCCCCTTCTTATATCCCCTCCATATTGTGAGTGCCCTCTCATATCCCCCTATAGTGTGAGCCCCCTCTCTGAGCCCCCCCCCCCCCATATTGTGCCCCCCACTTGTCCTCTTTTCTTAGTTTCAAATAAATTAAAATAAAATAAGCATACTCACCTGTCCCCGTTCCCTAGCCGCTCCCCACTTCTCATCTTCCCCAGTGGTTGTGATGCCAGCAGATGATGACATCATCACTCCGCGCCTGCCGGCACCACAGCCTCAATTGGGGAATGATGATGAAGCAGAGAGCAAATAGCTCCCTGTACCAAATGGTTATTGAGATCTATCTGTGCCCTCTCTGGACAAAGATAGAGTTGAAGTCCTGATGGACGTCAGGCTGGGGTGGAGTCAGCAGTATGGGTGCAGCACCTGTGGGGGCGGAGCTAATAGAGGTGGGGGCCCAGCCAGTGCTTTCACCGGCACACCGGTGGGCCAGTCCGACCCTGGCTCCCTCTATCATCACACCAGGAGGGGGCAGTGTGTCCATCTATACCACCAGGACCAGTGTCTTCTCAGGCCCTAGAACTGCAGTCGGTCAATGAGTTTATACAACCCATTGTCCAATATATACAAGGAGGACTTTATCATTCGGAACATTATATATAATAATAATAATAGAAATGAATGGAAATAGGACACAAGGTCACGTTTGCCTGGATAATCCTCAGGACAAATGTCCGACATCTTCTGGACATGAATCATGTGCTGCAGGTTATCATCCACAGCTGATGATGGACGCACATAGACTTGATGGAGAGGATCTACAATCACCCTGGGTAATAGGTTTAACTCTCTGTGTACCAGACAGCAGGGGCCCCTGAACATGGAGACAGATTACACAGAATAGAAACAAGTTCTAAACAGAAAATCCCTGAGTGCTGCTTGTATGTGCAGCAGATGTAGCAGAGCCGAGTGTGTTACCTGGGATTCTGTGCTGTGAGGGACTTGGGACCATATACGGAGTACACATCAGTTTGAGCATTAGGTTTCCGCTCGCTTGTGTCTGTGATTCACTACGCAGCTGCAGATCATTACACCTGTCGGCTTTGATGCCCTCTGATACAACATATCTGGGCACAGCTGGGGAGCAGCTCCTAACCCTGCTGTGAGGATGGTGAAGAGGCCAGGGCTGCTGAAATAAATGGAGGATCCTTTGTTATCCCGGGCCAGAGGCGGATAAGACTGCCCTTGGCTCTGGATTGTACGAATGCTATAGCCCCTACAAGTCTGGAATCACTTCCTACATCTGGTACTAGAAGCAACTTCTTGGGGATGGAGGATCCGTCCCTTCTGCTGCTTTCAATCTGCAGTTTCAGGACCTTTATGTGTATTTAGAGCAGGAACAGATGTAGAAGGATTTCACGGGTGAAGGTCCTTCTCAGTAGTTCCTTGTGGTAGGTGGTTTGAGTGGCTATGGGGCCCCTAGAAGGCTTGGACCCACCGGCTTCTGGCCCAACCACCTGTATTATAAACCACTACTAATCCTGAGCCTACATAATACCCACAAGTTGTGGCATCACATCACCTATGGGAGCGGGCACTGATATAACTGCCATGATCCAGGAACAGAAAAGCTTAAAAGTGGTGGCAAATGTGGCGTTTTGAACCCGTTTTGGGCCTGCAGCACACGTGTGGCACCGGACCGCTCCGTACCCCGTAAAAAGATAGGACATGTGCTGCGCTCACCTCCTCTTCTCCCCGTGCACTGCCGCTGCCCGCTACGGTACGGGCAGGCAACGGCAGTGTGAATATAGCCTAAGGATGCAGTCACACATACCACCAGCGCTGCGTCTGCAGGGTACGGGGGCGAACCATAGCCCGATCACGTATGCGTTTCATGCGATCGGTAACCTGAACCCAGTGTCTTGCATAAAGCAATGCTACACACCGGGTTCCGGTTACTGGTTGCTTGCGTTTCTATAGAACCACATACATGATTGGGTCTAGGCCCGCCCCTGTACCCTAGCGCTGCGTGTGACAGCACCCTTAGGCCTCATGCACACCATGTTTCCTCAGGTGAAACGGCTGAGGTTTATTCCTATGGGCTCATACACACAGAGGAGCAGGTCCTATTCTCGGTCGTGTTGGTGGCTTCGGGCTCCCATAGAAGTCCATGAAAAACATGGCTGACACACAGTGACTCCTCCGTGTCTCCTCTGTATTTGCGGTGCTTGGGCCGACTCTGCCGCCACACGGGCAAGACACGGAGGAGAAACGGAGGAAATACTGATGACACACACGGCCCTAAAAAACGTCCATTAGAGCCATTATTTTAGGGAGCCTAGGAAAAAACAGGATCGTGTGCAGGAGGCTTCAGGATAATCCCTATGGGACAGGGCACATCAGTTCTTCTCAGCCCTTCATCAGTCCCTACTTACACTTTACTACACAGACTACTACTGCCACACTGACACCTGGAGGAGGTTTGTAGGTACTGCATGTGCATACAGTATAGAACTGGAGGGAATAGGGAATCTATATAAAAGTTGATAAAATACTTCATGTAACTTATTTACTAGATGTTTATGGATTGATGAGCCTCTCCAGTGTGTGAACAGCGCCTTATACAATGATATTTATAAATGTAAGGTTATGCACCTGGGGGCCAATAATCCAAAGGCAAAATATGTCCTTGGGGAAGTAAATCTGGGAGAGTCCCTTGTTGAGAAGGACCTGGGGGTACTAGTAGATCATAAATTCAATAACAGCATGCAATGTCAATCAGCTGCCTCTAAAGCCAGTAGGATCTTGTCATGTATCAGCAGAGGTCTGGACTCTCGTGATAGGGATGTAATATTACCACTATACAAGGCATTGGTTCGGCCTCACCTGGAATATGCCGTCCAGTTCTGGCCACCGGTCCATAAAAAGGATGCCCTGGAGCTGGAGAGGGTTCAACGTAGAGCCACAAAAATGATAAGGGGTATGGAGGGTCTGAGTTATGAGGAAAGATTAAAACAACTAGATTTATTTAGTCTGGAAAAGAGACGACTACGAGGGGACATGATTAATTTATTTAAATATATGAATGGTCCATACAAAAAATATGGTGGTAAGTTGTTTCAGATCAAATCAAATCAAAAGATGAGGGGGCACTGTCTCTGTCTGGAGAAAACAAGGTTTAATCACCAGAGGGGACAGGTCTATGAGAACTGTCAATCTGTGGCATAGCCTGCCTCATGCGCTGGTCACAGCAGGGACAGCAGAGAACTTCAAGAAGGGTCTAGATGCCTTTTTACACCTAAATAACATTGATGGTTATGTTATATAGGATTGTTTCCCCTAAATCCCTTCCTCATCCAATCCCTTCCCTTCCTTGGTTGAACTTGATGGACAAGTGTCTTTTTTCAACCGTGTAAACTATGATGCTATGAAACTATATCTTCCATGGATTAGTATGTACAGGCGTCTCCCTGCAGCTGTGGATGGAAAAGCTGTAAAATGTTTACATTTCATTTGTAGGATTCTCTATTTTTTGATTGGCCAAACTGTGTAACTATATCATTGTGTATGTTGTTAGTAGCAGCAGGACTGTGAAATATGGATTTCTATTGTACCTTCTCCAAGTGAGCTGGGTTTTGTGTCCTCACACTGCTGTGCTCTGTGCTTTCTCCTCTCTGCTGTGACACTGATATTATTAGATCAAAAACCTGCTACAACTTTCATTCAGAGAAGCGCTGAGAATCTGTGAAACAGAACAGTGCAGAGAACACAGAAGTGTCAGGACAAGCCCCTATGCTCATGGAGAGGAGAAAAAATTCACACAGTCCTGCTGCTACTATCAACATACACAAAGGTCTGTTCAGGGGCAATACTAACACTGGCTGCAGAGAGAACAGAGCACAGCAGTGTGAGGACACACCCCCAGTGCACTTGGAGAAGCTATAATGTTGGAAAATAAATCCATATATCACAGTCCTGCTGCTACTAACAACATACACAAGGGTCTATTCAGGGACAATACTAACACTGGCTGCAGAGAGAACAGAGCACAGCAGTGTGAGGACACTCCCCCCCAGTGCACTTGGAGAAGCTATAATGTTGGAATATAAATCCATATATCACAGTCCTGCTGCTACTAACAACATAAACAAAGGTATGATTACACCTCTCCAGGAACAATACCTGGCACTGGCTACAGAGAGCACAGCAGTGTAAGGACATCCCCGATGCACTGGGCAAAGAGAATACATCCATTGACTTTGATCATTTACACCTCACAGCTGAGGTGTTGTCACAATTGCATCCTCTCTAGACAATCCTTTCTGTAAGATGCATCTGTCAGTGCAGGTAAAGCGGATCAGCCTGGAGTTTACACTGGATACTGTTACTGTAACAAACCCTCAGCTGTGAGAAGATTTCCCAGTTGTAGTAAGCAGAGTAAATGAACACGTTGAAGACCTGAACCACAAAACATATTAGAACGTGACAGATGTGATATTCTGTGATGAGTGATATAATTTCCATTATGTATCTGCTTGCTGTCATCCAATCAGGAGCAGAGCGTGTGACGGAAATTAGTCCACTAGCCCCGCCCCCAGGGCACTTGCAGCTGATTTACTTCTCCATTATAAGAGGATTATTGTTGCACTGGAGAGGATTCTGTTCTTATTGTAGGGACATATTCGGCTCTGCTACATCCCCGCTGCAGTATCTCAGTAATCAGCTTGTCGGCTGCTTTATAGATTGATCATTAAATTTCTCAAAGAAATCTAGGAAAGAAATGTCAAGTGATTTCCTTAATGATTCGCCCTCATCCGGACCACCCTCCATGAGCTGTCAGTACTGCCGCTAAACGCCACGAAATCCGAGCAGGACGCAACCAAGAGACAAACACAATGCACTCTCTGGCGCTGAGCTCAGCAATCCACCAGTGCAGGAGGCAGTGAATGGAGCTGCAGTCTATATACTTGATCTGATGGTCAATTTATTTTGGGGAACAACAGACCCCGTTCTTGTGATGAGTGGTGGTGGTCATGTGGATACACAGGCAGACACCTGGCCTTGTGCTCAACAATCTTAAAGAGAACGTGCCATCAGGTTTTCACCATTAAACCTTATGACAGGTTCCCTCATGTTTTTTTTAGGAGAAAAATCCATAACTCAGTTCTAGCTAAAATCCCTTTAAAAAAGTCCCTGGCCCCTTACCTGAAGACTCACATGGGGCTCTCTTCAGCCGAGTCACAGTGTGACACAGCTCAGCGCCCTCATCCCCACCCGCCTCAGGAATGATATAATTGAGAGACGTTGGCTGTGTGGGACTCACTGAAGAGAATTCCTGAGGGAGGGGGAAAAGAGGAAGTTGAGGGAGAGATTGCTGTAGAGAAAACCCGCCCCAGGGGACTCAGTGGCCAAAATATATCCAAGATGGTGCAATCTTCCTTAGTGCCGTGTCCCTCGCTCCTGTGCAGATCGCTGAACATAATGCAACACAGCCGCACGATGTTTAATTTTCTGTCGCGCTGCTATGGGAAGTGCGGACATTGTTGCACTTTTTTCTTTTTGGTGCACTTTCATGATACAGCGTGCGACACAAGTGTGATGGGGCTCAGTAATAAATGTGGTGCACACTAGGAACATAAACCAACGCAACACAACGCGTTACGTGCATAGATTACTTACCTGTCAAACAAAGTGCAGCAACACAACAGCAAACACTAATAACTGCATGTGCAAAGATAGACAAGAAAACTGGCGCAGGCACAATGGTAAATCCGGGTCAGTGAGTCTCCCGTCTACTTTTTTTAGACAGATTTTTAAGAGATGTTAGCCAGATCTGAGTTCCGGATTTTCATACAGAATAAAGCAGGGGGCACAGACTTCTGTGAGATCCTGTCATTGGGTTTAGTGGTAACTAGTTTATTTCCAGCACTTGCGAATATTTTCGCCTTTACACCACCTCTACGCCAGGGGGGCATCTTGGGGGGCATCTAGGGGGGCGCCACTGTTTGGGAGTTGGCCGGCGTGCACTGATGTATGATAAGTTACCCCACTCCAGGACAATTATATACAGTGTCAGACTGACCCACTAGAGACCAGTGGATCCTCCGGAGGGTCCTGGTTCAACCAAATACTGGAGCCCCAGAGGTCCAGCAGAGAACAACCCAATTTGGAGGCAGCTAGAGTCTATTTTTTAGGGGATAATAAAGAGTACCCAGATAAAGAGATTTATTATCTTTGGTGAGCCTAAGGAACCCCGGCCCAACACTGATTACCTGCCACGGTCTCCAGCACTGATCAGTCATGTACACGGATTGTTTGGGGTTTTTTTTTGCTAAAAATTCTCGCAGGACTATTTCCACCTCTTCATTAATCTGGTATTTTTAATCTAGAACTACCGTATTTTTTGGACTATAAAGCGCAAAAAAATCCTTTGATTTTCTTAGAAATCAAAGGTGCGCCTAATAGTCCAGTGCGCCTTATATATGAACCTTACTTGCAGCCAACAGCTGCCTTGAACTGTGCACAGGTCTGCCACCTGCTGGTCATTTATCCTTATAATCAGGTGCGCCTTATAGTCCAGACGTTTTAGAAGGCATTTATTGATGGTGCGCCTTATAATCCGGTGCAACAAATATGGTACTGCGAGTGCAACACCGTGCAAAGCCAGAGTCATGACTTGAGACTTATGCAAAAAGTCTCATAGTCACTCCAGTCCTCGCTGGTTTATGTGATGAGACTTTTTATGCACTTTGAGACTTTTTTGTGACTTTTTGAAAAAAAAAATCCCAGACAGAAAAAAAACCATATTGACATTTTTTCACTTCAATGAATCTGATGGGCACCGGTGCTCCAAAATTAGACATAGAGCTTTCCCAAGGAGCCACCTGATGCAGTTGTATGGGATTTTATAATCTATTCAGTCCTAGGAGAACGTAACAATCCTGGTAGAGTCACACTCAAGAGCTGAAATCAGAGTTCTGCTGCTTTTTATTGAAACCAATCAGCATCATGTCCAAAGACACAAATTATCCATGAAAAGCATTAGATAGAGAGCGGAGGAGAATGTATATGCTGGAGCGGAGCAGGGTGCCATTGGCTGGACCTGTACTAGCGGACGGGACCGCTGAGTCATCCCGAGCCTACAGACACATCTACTTAATTATGTGAAGCACAACAGGATTCTATTCAACTAAACAGATATATTTGGCCATGAGAGCTGGCAGTATTACTCCCCGGGGTGAGATGTAGCGCGGGGGAGAAGGTGCATCTGATAAGAGATTGCTATATTATTCACAAGATTTTCCTGAATCGCAGACGGAATAATTGCTTCTCCCGGGAACATATCACTTAACTTAATAATTACTACTGCTGAAGAGAAAATCAATCTCCTTCAAGAACCATCTTCAGCCTAGGATACACAAGAGGAGGTACAGGAAAATAACATTACACAGATGTGGTAAGATGGCCAGGATCATCCATCACATGAAAAGCTACTGGTTATCACATATATAGGATGTTCCGTAGCTGCCCTTGTGATGACACGCTTTCGTGCTTGGAGATGCCTGGAATTGTGCACAGTGATCTTACACCTTTGTACAAAAAAATCCATCATGAAAAAGTTAATGTACTTCTGTAGTTCTGCCTATGTGATGTCATGCTTTACAATACCGCACCATATGCATGAAATTTTGCACAGGGGTCTTAAACATTTGGGGAACTGCTCCAGCACTAGTAGGGCCCTATATATCCTGGATTTTGTGTTGTGACCCTGGCTCTGTTCTTTGAGTGTAATTCTTATTCTGTGCTGTTGCGTCACCTTGGGTTCTATTTGCTTGTTGCCTGCCCTGACCTTTGGTTGTATTCTGGATTCTGCCCTGAACTCGGACTGTCTCTGTGGTCTCCCAGTCTGCCCCTAGTGCTAGTTGCACCTGTATCATTATCTTCTTCTCTGTAGAATCACCCTCTTATCATGACACCCGTCTCCCACATATTCAGGTTCACAATTTCAGTACCTTGGACAGAGAAAGTGATATTTTTGGAAGAACAGATAGATATTATATCAATTAGCGTAGACTGCACCACAAGGCTAAAATATATATCAACATCACAGCACCCAATATCAGCAGGACCGCTCAGCTTGTTGTCTTTGGTTTCAGCACTATCTTGTGTGCTTGTGGAGCTGCAAGTTCAGTGCTCAGTTGTAAGCTGGGTAGCTCCATATAGTTGTTCATAATATCTCATTAACAGGTTCTCCTCCCGATCATCCTCCAGAGCTGCACTCACTATTCTGCTGCTGCTGCAGTCACTATGTACATACATGACATTACTTATCCTGTACTGACCCTGAGTTACATCCTGTATTATACCCCAGAGCTGCACTCACTATTCTCGCTTTGCACTGATATGTAAGAGTGGGTTGCATGAATGGATAAACTCGGTGCATCATATCTCCATTATAAGTACTGGGGAATGTGTCACGCACCCACTTCACAAAGGTAGATCCCTTGTGAGACAGCCTTACACTACATGATGTTGCAGATTGGGTGCAACGGTTTTAACCTGTGGTGAGGACATCCACCATCTCCTCATATAAAGTTCTGGGAAATGTGTCACGCCTCACTTACACAATGTAGCTGCCCTTGTGATGACTTGACTTACATACAGATGTGAGATGTGGGTGAAGGGTTAAACTGTGTGCAGCAACTCCACCATTTCATCATATAATTCTGAGGGAATGTGTCCAGCCCTACACTTCACAATGTAGCGCCTTGTGATGAATGCTTTAACTACTTTTCTGCAAGTCCTCTGGGTTTCGGCACATGAGTAATGAAACGTAGTAAAGTCCCTATCGATCATGAGGCATTGGTTTTTGATTTTGCATCCTGCACCTTTGTTTGACTATAACAATCAGCTGCCTGTGTAGATATGACGTGCTTGGGATGATGGAATGTGCACAGTGGATTACCACTTTGTACAAAAAAAATCCTCATGAAAAAAATTGGTATCGTCTGTGTTCTGCCTATGTGTGTCAGCTTACACATTACCGCACCATCTGCATGAAATTTTGCAAGGGGTTAAACATTGGGGGGAACTGTCACAGCCCACTAGTACGGGCCTATACTATCCTGGATTAGTTTGTGTTGCACTGGCTCTGTATTTTGGTTGTCAGATCTATATTCTGTGTGTTCTGGTCTAGTGCCTTGGTTGCTTAGACTGCCCCTACTTTGGTTGTATTCTGGATTCTGCCCGAACTGGACTGTTCCTGTTGGTTCTCCAGTTCTGCCTAGTCGATAGTTGCAACCTGTATCATTTATTTACTTCGTTGTAGAATCACCCTCTTATCATGACACCCGTCTCCACATATCAGGTTCACAATTTCAGTCCTTGGACAGAAACGAAAGGTGATATTTTGGAGAAAAGATATCCTGATATCATATTATCTTAGTAGGGAATGACACACAGGCTAAAATATATATCAATCACAGCACCAAATCAGCAGGACCGCTCAGCTTGTTGTCTTTGGTTCAGCACTATCTTGTGTGCTTGTGGAGCTGCAGTCCAGTGGCTCAGTTCGCTAAGTGGGTAGCTCCATATAGTTTCAAAATCTCATTAACAGGTTCTCCTCCCGATCATCCTCAGAGCGGGCCAAAATCACTACTCTGTGCTGCTATGCAGTTCTGCAGTCACTATGTACATTACATGAACATTACTTATCCGATACTGACCCTCGAGTTACATCCTGTATTATACCCCAGAGCTGACAATCATATTCTGATGATGTGCAGTCACGTGTACAGACATGACATTACTTTCTGTACTGAAGTCATGAGTTACATCCTTATTTTACCCAAGAGATGCACTCACTATTTGTGGTGGAGTGAGCAGCGCTGGTGTACATACATGACATAATTATCCATGTACTGATCCTGAGTTAATCCTGTATTATACCCCAGAGCGGCATCCACTATTTCTGCTGTGGTGCAGTCACTGTGTACATACATGGACATTACTTATCCTGTAATGATCCTGAGTTACATCCAGTAGATACTCCAGAGGCACTCACTATTCTGCTGATAGTGAAGTCACGTGTACATACAGACCATTACTTATCCGTACTGATCCTGAGTTAAATCCTGTATATACTCAGAGCTGCACTCACATTCTGCTGTGGTGCCTCACTTGATTTTACATACATGCACAATTACTTATCCTGTCCTGATCACCAGTGATTACATCCTGTCTTTATACCCCAGGAGCTCACTCACTATCTGCTGATGGTGCAGTCCACATGTGGTACTATACAGACGATACTTTATCCTGTTACTGATCCTGAGTTAATCTGTATTATACTCCAGAGCGCACTCACTATCTGCTGTGCAATCACTGTGTACAGACATGACATTATTTATCTGTACTGATCCTGAGTTACATCCTGTATATACTCCAGAGCTACCATCACTATTTTATGATGATGGTGCAGTCACTGGTTACATACATGACTTACTTATCATGTACTGATCCTGAGTTACATCTGTATCTACCCCAGAGCTGCACTCACTATTCTGCTGCTGGTTGCAGTCACTGTGTACATTAAATGACATTACTGATCCGGTTATTGATCGTTCCTGAGTTACATCATGTATATCCCCAGAGCTGCACTTCACTCATTATGATGCTGGTGACAGATCAAGTGTACATATGACATTACTTATCCTGTAATGATCCGGGAAGTGACATTCCTGTATTATACTCCGGAGCTTGACACTCCACTATTCTGCTGCTGGTGCAGTCACTTTGTACATATGACTTCCATACTCTCTTTGATACGATCTGAGTTACAATCCTGTATTATACCCAGAGCTGCAGCTAATACTTTGCTGCGGCTTGCAGTGCAGTCACTGTGTAATAATGACTTACTTATCTGTATGATCCTGAGTTACATCCTGTATTATACCCCAGATGCTGCACATCACTATGCAGTATCAGTGCAGCTAATGATGAACTAATTCCGTCATATTGGTTAACTGAAGAATCATCCCAAAAGATTTTTATCTACAATTCATGAAGCCCGGCCTATGCAACTCATAGGTGTACGGCACACGTGTAGTTCTGAAGCATGTGAAATACGACCGTAGCCACCGCCCTCTTGCCCTTGGCTACATAATACATATGCTTCAGAGAGTCGGAGTGTGTAGAGGGCTAGTGTTTGTTTTCCCATGCGGTTCTTGTGTAAAGGTTCCTTGTGTGTAGAGTAAAGGGAGATCCACAGGGTGGATGGCTACTCGACCAAAAAATGTATCGTTGGTAATGACAAGGTACAAATACCCTTCCAGGTCCTTTAAGCTCACAAAGTATATGTTCCCCAGAATTAAAGGCATGCATTCTACGGGTGACCCTAGCTGTAGTCCTCTTCTCATCTTGGATCAAGTTTCCATGTCCTCCTCTAATAAGTACAGAGAAGCGAGAGATCCGGATGGTTAGGTTCTGGTTGCTCATTTGGCGGGAGCGGAACTATATCACCAAGGAGCAGGGAAGTTGCATAGTGTCCCTACGTGTAGAAGATCAGTGACCGACCAGCTCCATCAATCTCGTATGGTTCTGCCACATCGGCTGAGCTGTACATAGAAGGGGTGACTGTGGCATTGTGTATAGTTGTGTATAGGCGCTGCTCGTTTCCACCTTACTCCATCTATGACTACCAGAGGTTCAAGTGTGGCGAGAATTTGATCATTCTGTCATTGTGACCCGCGCGGCCTCTCTCCATACTACAGGAAGCTGAGGGAGAGAGAGAGTAACCAGGATCAAGAGCTGGAGTGTGGAAAGTCTGGAGGTCAACTGAAAGGTAAGACGCGACTCGGGAAAAAATGGGTCTTGCCAATTATATATAAATGGTGGAGTTTGTGCCAACATGGTGACACGATCTTGCCGTAAAGTTGGAGGATGGATCAGTCTCAAAAAGTGGCCACTGGTTAATGGTCACTATATTCATGTTGGCTTCTACTCACCATCATGGTTCCAGTAAGTTGTATAAAAGGTGACCAGCATCTGTATCTTCTTCTACGTAGATGGTACCAGTGAAGAGGTGTTATTGTAGGGTTTTTTTATTCGATGGTCTGTCGCGTTAAGATTGGCAGCAACACAATTAAGAAGGGACGACTCCTGCAAAATTATTGACTAACAGGGAAGCTGTCGTGTAACCAGTGTTAACCGTTTTTATGTCTGCCGTGAATTGGTCATATCGTTGACTTACATGAGAGGAGCTGTGAAGTTAGTGATTGTGAAAAGTTAAGGGATCCTTATTTCCAAAAGGGTTTATTTGTACAGCAAGTTCTGCTGATAACGGGGTTTCGTTTCTACTGTATAAAAACTCGGGGTGCTCCAATGGACAGAAGGAGTTTGAGATGATCGACCTATGATCGGACCTGTGCCTCCACACACTGCGACCATTATCCTGGCCGACAAGTTGGTGGTTTAAGATTTTTTTTAATTGATCTCTGGTGGTTAAACCTTCACATAACTCGGTTGTTCTCACAACAAATGCCCCCAGAACCCTGTGTGGTAAATATGGCCATGATCACCAGATTGTCCGAAGACGAGAACCCTGGGGGACTGGAGATACCGATGTTCTACAAGGAGATCCACAGATCATTGTAGATGGTTTGTCGCAGGTCGGAGAAGAGGCCGTGACTAAAAAAAGTGCCTCATTTTTACAAGGGGTCGTCTTACTCTAGGCCCCCCCTATAGGGACACATCCGATTGTACAAGTTTTAGGATAGGCTTTTTTTTATAATGTCAATAAAGTGGCACGCACCAGAAAGTGACGGATGCGTAGAATAATTCTGCTCGCGATCTGTTCTCCATGGAAATATCTTTAATGGACAAGTCAAGGGAAGTCACAGCGCTCCGGACTAACAGTCCTGGATAAAATTATGTTCCTCAGTGTCCCTCATGGCCTTGGCCCTCCCTCATCTGACGTCTGATGTTGCCCTTACTTTGAGTGTAGAATTACCTGATGTTGCTTATGTTTGTGTTTCTTCGCACGTAATGGCGGCAGTCATGGCTGGGACAAATAAACAGGTGTTAACCATCATGAGATCTGACCGATTTTTCCTAAACAAACATCTAATTGGTATGCCACGACCCAAGCACGGCACGATGGAAGGAGCTACATATAGACAGGTATTGTAACAGAAGGGAGTGTGTATTCTAGATGGACGCGTATTCCATGTGTCGGATCGTCCATCAGAGGATCACAGCACATTCGGGGGTGGGGGCCCAGGCTCTAACTCATATAATAGGCACCAGAGGCCCAGCAGAGAGTGCCCCGTATGGAGGATATAGGGTAATGGAGGGGCGCCTCACTATAATAATCATATAATAACCTATTTATATACCGTTTCTATATTATAGTTTTCAATAATAATGTCTGCCCCCGGGGAATTGGAAGCTGCAGTGAAATGGAGCAGGTTCCAGTAGTATTTCCAAAATAATAAGCGTTATAGGGGAGACTCTACTAAAATTAACTATAATATATATGAGATAATGCACAGGATGTTTATGTTCTGATTATCAGATGCCAGATTATAGGAGGTTGCAATGATCCGGCAGCCAGATTATTATAACACCATATTATCCCATATGCAGGATTACCAGGATACTAGATTTATCTATGATAGCGACTAGGATGCCAGATTACCCGGTGGATACCAGATTAATATGCTGCAGAATACTAAATGTACAAATTCTCGGAGATACTAGATTTACTATGATAGTTACTAGGATGTCAGGATTACAGGATCCTAAGAATTACTATGCTAGATACTAGGATGTCAGATTATCGGGGTGTTCACGGTACAGATTACTATGATAAATAACTAGGATTCAGATTATTGGGATACTAGATTACTAGGATGAAAGATTACCAGGATACTAGATTACTATGGCTTAGAATACTAGGTGTCAGATTATCGGGTGATATAGATTAATATGTATAGATTACAGGATGTAAGAATTGGGCTACTAGATTACTGGATGCCGATTACCAGAATTACTAGATACTATGCTAGATGATAGGATGTAGATTACGGTTGATACTAGATTTACTATGATAGATTACTAGGATGTCAGATTATGGGTTACTAGATTACTAGGGGCCAGAATTACCAGAATACTAGATTACTAATGATAGATTACTAGGAATGTCAGATTATCGGAGGATACTAGATTACTACGATAGATTGTGCTAGGAGTCAGAAATTATCGGGCGGCTACAGCTTACTATGATAGATACGGGATGTCAGATTATCTGGTGTGGGTACTAGATTACTCTGATAAATAACTAGGATTGTCAGATTATTGGGATACTAAGATTACTAGGATGCCAGATACCAGAATTTACTAGAAATACTGCATAGATTACTAGGCTGTCAGTTATTGGGGTATCTAGATGACTATTATAGGATTAATAGATGTCAGATTATCGGTGCATACTAGATTACTATGATAGATTAGAGGAGCCAGAGTACCAGGATACTAGATACCATGCTTAGAATTACTAGAATGTCAGATATCGGGATACTAGATTTACTTATGATAAGATTATAGGATGTCAGATTATCGGGATACTAGATTACTCTGATAGACTTACATAGGATGTCAGATTAGCGGTGATACTAGATTACTATGATAGATTCACAGGATGTAGATTATCGGATATAGATTACTATGTAGATACTAGGATGTAGAATACCAGGAAGGATTAATAGAACGTCCTATGAATAGAATAAGGATGTCAGTTATCGCGATACTAGATTACTATGATAGTGATACAGGATGTCAGTCAGAAGGATACAGATTACTATGATAGATTACTAGGATGTCAGATTATCGGGATACTAGATTACTATGATAGATTACTAGGATGTCAGATCAGCAGGATACCAGATTACTATGCTGGATTACTAGGATGTCAGATTATCAGGATGATATCAGTGTGTGTTATCCAGATTTATGGAGATCACAACGGCCAGAGGTTCTAGATTAAAACTCCCAATGTTGCAGTGAATGGAGGAAGTAGAACCCATCAGTACTGCATGCCAGTAATCAGTATATGGGCCAGTACCATAGGGTTCACGTTTGCTGTGCTGTGGGGTTTGGGTTCGGACTGGATGAAGGGAAATGGACTCCATAGTGTAATGCATAACAATGATAACAGGTTTCCTTCTTCCAAAAGCAGCGCCACATCTCTTCATAGGCCAGGCCTGGTATTGCAGCTGTACTATACTAAAGCATGGAGTGTTGTAATACCACACACAGCCTGTGGGCGGGGGTGGTGCTGTTTTAAAACCTATAATGAAACTGTCTGACTGATAGCGCACTTGGGATGTAATGAAGCCATATCGATTCTGATCCTCCCCCAGGAAAGAAGGCCATGTAATAAAATCCTCAGGAGATAGTCATCTACATTTCTGTCATCCCTCGCCCGGGCTCCACTAATACGGTATGACACAACATAAGCCGCGCGCAGCGGGATATCTGTTACGCGGCTCCTCCTCAGACTGAAAACTGTATCCAGGAGCCAGAGATCAATTCATCTCATAACCTGCTGTTTATTATAGATGACGGACAATTTCCTGCAGAGCGTCTCATAACCAGCGCAAATCTTCCGCCTTGATACTGGCTACATGGGATTACAGAGCTCCGAGATATCAAGGATAATCATCTATCTCAAATCTATCTATCTCATTATATTATTATCTATGTCTATCTGATCTATCTATCATCTCATATCTATCTATCTCAGGAGGTGCGACAGCCGAGCGAGCCACAGTCAGAGGCGAGCGAGCTAGCGAGCGAGATCGATCGAGCGAAGCGCAGAGCGAGCGACCGACGAGCTGACTAGCTAGCGATCGAGCGAGCGAGCGAAGAGGGATGCGAGCCATACGAGCTATTATGCTAGACGCCCGAGCTGTATGAGTCGAGTCTCATATTAACTATCGATCTATCTATCTATCGCATACGATCTATCTATCTATCCCCTATCTATCTATCTATCGTCATCTATCTCATATTATTATGACTATCCTCATATCTTATCTATCCCTATCTATCTATCTATCTATCTACATATCTATCTATCCGATTTTCCTATCTATCCGTGGAATCCAATAGAGTGCTCCCTGCACCACCCGTACTCCATGTTATGGATGGTGACAATCTGAGTGTACTCACCGCAGGAAGGCACAGGGGCAGGATGCAATAGTAGCATCCGTGTCTCCCATCGTTCCAATGGCCTCACGTGTCTATGTAAGCCGTCAGCAGGCTGGCGCAGGATGGAAAATAGCGATTTGCTTGTACAGTCCCAGAGGAACAGCCACGTTACACCTCCCAGTTTTACAATTGGTTTAAAACCATCAAATATCTAAAATCTAATTTGTCAATTGAGCATAAAAACATCATCGAAGACTAAATTGCAACATCCAACACCTTAGGTGATATGTACCAATGGATTTACATTTCAGTTAGGGTAAACCCGGGCAGGATGTGACCTCATAACGTTCCACGCCAATTCCCTTTATATACACCAGGGACTTTTATGGACGGCACACCATCAAACTTAAGGGACTGCACCTAGATCCATCAACAACCCATCACAACTATATAGTGCCACCCCCCCCTCCCCCCAACATGGATTCAGACAACAGCCCAATACCAGCCCCCCCAGACCAGACAATAATAAAAAATGGAGCTCACCAAGTACCCTAATAATGCTGCCCCCCCAGTGTCCAAACTCATAATGATGGTCCCAGATCGGACCACCACTAATAATGCTGGCCCAAACAGTGTCCAACTTAATAAATGGCTGGTCCCCCAGACCCCCCACTAAACTGTGGTCCGCCGATAGTCCCACTAATAAATGCTGGTCCCCACGATTCGTACCCGTGAATAATGATTGGCCCCCATTGTCCCGCTAATTAATGCTGGCCCCCATGTCCCGATCAATAAAGCTGGCCCCCCCCAGTGTCCAACAAAATGCCGTCCCCCATAGTCACACTAATAATGCTGGCCACCCTCCATGTCCCGCTAACAAAGGTGTCCCCCCAGACCCCCACTAATAATTGCTCGTCCCACCATAGTCCCCCAATAAATAAAGGTTGGCGCCCCCCATAGGTCACACTCTAATAATGCTGGGCACCCCATAGTCCCGCTATAACGTGGGTCCCCCCAGACCCACTAATAATTGATCGTCCCCGACATCCAGTCCCCACTAAATAACTGGCCCCCATCGTCCCACTAATAGATGGCCCCCATGTCCCACTAATAATGCTGTCCCATAGCCCACTAATAATGCTAGTCCCCGCATGTTCCCACTACATAATCTGGTCCCCAGACCACCATAATAATTGCTCGCCCCATAGTCCCACTAATAAGTGGCCCCCCCTAGTCCACTATATGATGATGGCACCCCCATGGTTCCCCACAATAATGCTGGCCCCCCAGCCCCCAGTGTCCCTAATAAAATGCTGGTCCCACATGTCCCACAATAATGCTGGTCTCCCCCATACGTCCCACTTATAATTGATGCTCCCCCAGAAGTCCCACTAATAATGCTGCCACCAGACCCAATAATAATGCTGGCCCCCATATCCCCACTAATAATGCTGGCCCCCAGTGTCCAACTAATCAATGCTCGTCCCATAGTCCCACTAATATTTGGTCCCCAGACCCCACTAAAATGCTGCTGCCCCCCAGACCCCCATAATTACTGTGCTCACCCCAGACCCCCACTAATGATGCTGGCCCCCATCCCATAGTACCCCACTAATAATGCTGGCCCCCATAGTCCCAATATACTGCTGGCCCCACCATAGTACCACTAATAATGCTGGTCCACCCGAGTCCTGCTAAGAATGCTGCGTCCACAGTGGTCCCCCAACTAATGATGATGGCTCCTCCATAGTCCACTAATTAATTATGGTCCCCCATGTCCCAAGATAATGCTGATCCCCAGACCCACACTAATTATGTGGATCGCGTCCCAAGGCCCCCACTAATAATGCTGCCCCCCAGACCTCCACTACTAATTGTGCTCCAAAGCGACCCCTCACTAATAATGCTGCTCCCCCAGGACTCTCCCTAAATAATGCTGCCTACCCCAGACCCCCAACTAATAAATGCTGCTTCCCCCAGGCCCCACTAAAAAGCTGTCCCCAGATCCAACTCCACAAAAATGCTGGTCCCCATATGGCCCACTAATAATGTCTGGTCCCCCCATAGTCTCAGTAATAATGCTGGGGCCCCATAGTCTCAACTAAATGCGGTCCCCCCAGACCCCACTAATTATTGTGGTCCCCCAGCCCCCCCAAATAAGTGCCTCCCCCAGAACCAACTAATTATGTGGTCCCCCACGTGTCCCCATAAAATGGCTGGCCCCCCATCAGTCCCACTAATAATGCTGGCCCACATAGTACCCAGCTATATTAATGTGGTCCCCCATAGTCTCCTGCTAATAATGCTGGTCCCCAGGTCCATACTAATAATCCTGATCCCCCATAGTCCCACTAATAATCTGTACCCATAGTCCACTAATAATGCTTGGTCCCCCATAGTTACCCACTAATTAATTCTGGTTCCCCCGCATAGTCCACTAACAATGCTGCTCCATTACACACCCAAGACCTCACGTGTAAGTAAGGCTGGTCCCCAGGACCCACTACAGAATGCTGCCCCCTCCCCCGACCACCCCCACTAATTTAATTGCATGCTCCCAGACCCCATATAAAATTGCTGCTCCACCAGACCCCCACTAATAATGGCTCCCCCAGACCCCCTACTAATTATGCTGCTCCCACAGTCCCCCACTAATTATGATGCTCACAGCCAGGCCCCCCCTAATACTGCTGCTCGACAGACACCCCACTAATAATGCTGCTACCCCAGGACCCCACTATTTAGCTGCTCCCCGGCCCCCACTAATAATGCTGCTCCCCCAGGACCCCCCCACTAATAATGCTGGCTCCCCCCGACCCCCACTAAAAATGCTGGCCCCCCACAGTCCCACTAAAATGCTGGGTCCCCCATTAGTTCACTAATATACTGGAGGTCCCTTCATAATACTGGAGATGACCACATGAGCCCCCTAATAATATTGGAGGCCCCGAATCGAAATAAAATAAATAATACTGGAGAGACCATGAGCCCCCCTAAAAAGCTGGAGACCCCTATATACAGCTGCACAATTGGCGGGACTGAAGCTCTTGTTATAAAACCGTGCAACGCAGTTACATGACACTAATATGAGACTGCTGCCCAGGAGCAGGCTACTAACCACTACGATACGAACGGGGATCTGGCGGGCCCCATACAATGGACAACGATCAGAAACTGATAAGGCGGGTACCAGGCCCACCAACCAAATTATACGCTAACAATGACCGTTACACATTTTAATACCACCATCTAATATACGTATCCGCAGCATATACAACGTGTAGCGATATACCTTGCCCTAGCAGGGTGAATTCCCTCTTAGGTTAGTGTCCTCCTTTAATGGGAAAATCTACCCATGAAAATCACTCATGATAAACCGGGACATTACTCATTAGGATAGGCCCCGGGACTTTGTAATCTCTCGTATATCTGTTAACCATGGCTCATTCCTTTTAAAATCGCAACTTTTATAATTATGCTAATGAAGCCTTCGGGGCTACCCTACCCTGTGTAATCTGGCTTTACATTAACTTGTAACCGGTCTCCCCCTCCACCCTGTTTTCTTCCTGCTTCAATGCACAAGCGCCTGAGGGAGCAGGGGGGAGTAGGGAGACAGTAAGTAAAGTTCAGCAAGAGTCCAGTTGATTACTTAATTTGATGGTAAAATCCCCATAAAATGACCCCGTATGTTTACGGGCATCTTCCATGTCCACTTCCATCTTATTCAGGTTTAAAGCCCTTTTTTTTAGTAAAATACTCAATTTGTGCCCCTAGTTTAATCCCCTCGCCTTTTGATCCACCCACTAATCCCGCCTATTATCCCCATTCTTTGTAGGGTTGGTCATTTTTTCCTGAGTATTCTCTGCTGCCGCATTGGCCCCCGTCTCTTAGTAATAACACCTCCTGTTTTTGGTTCACTGTCAGGCAAGTTTATGCTCTAGTAAAGCCTGCGAACGGCAGCAAAGGAGGTTGCTGATGGTATGCCCCCAAGAGCCTTTTAGGCCATTAGCATACACTTGGAACAATATTAGAAGGAATGGACCATGTATAAAACATATAAAGAAGATACCACAGTCACCCGGGGCACTGGATCTATGGGTAATGTCTAGAGATGAGACGAGTATACATCGTCCGAGTATATGGCTCGGTCGGTAATAACGCATACGCAGACCGGCTCGTTACTAGGAGAGTTCTCGCCGGATTCGGAGAATAGAGCAGGTAGTAAATTAAGAAAAAAATTGAAAAAAAATATTTGATTGTAAAAAAAAAAAATTACAACATGTTTGACAGATGTTTTATTGTAAGAAAACATTGAAATAAACACTATTCTTCATTTCAGGTGTGCGCGGTGTCTCCCCGCCTACGTTGGGAGTGTGGCCACGAACATATAGGAATGTGAAGAATATTGTTCTTCAATGTAGTTTGCCTTAAATGCTACTGTGTTCACTGGATTAATGTTTTAATTCTATTTCAAATGTTCAGGGTGCGCGTGTGTCTTCCTGATAGGTTCGGCGATACGGCGCGCCACCCTGCCATGTGAAGAATAGAATTAAAAATTAAAAACAGTGAATACAGGGACCATTTTAAGTGCAGGAAAAACATGAAAGAACAAATTCTCACATTCAGTGTTCGGCACATTCTCCTAACTTAGCGGGAGCCACGCCAGAAAACTGCAATAGTGAAGAATGGTGTTATTCAAGTGTTCTTACAAGTAAAACATCTGCAAACATCTTGAAAATTTTTTTTTTTGTCCAGGTTCTTTTATGTTTCAGTTTATTAAAAAAAATGCTTGGGTCGCCATGGGACTTCATGGGGTGCGTATTCGAGACGAGCACCTCGAGCATCTGGAAAAGTTGTCTCGATAACGAGTACCCGAGCATTTTAGTGCTCGCTCAGCTTAGTAATGTCCTTGTGGTATCATGATGGGATGTTGGGTTGAGGCTAGTGATCCCATTTAGATAAAGTCCTTCTTGATGGAGGTCTGAGCGTTCACAGTTTTAGTTTCTCAGTTGCAGTTTTGGATCTGTCCAAACAACCAGGAGAGGAGGTTGGCTCTCCATGATGTGTTCTACCCCTTATGCCATGACCTTGGCTTCAAACACGCATCAGACCCCATGAATGTTGGGCACCAAACCCTTTTCAAGGGATGGCTGGGTCGCAGGTTAGGATTATCTGTGAGATCACTTTGGAGGGCCCCGTGAGCCGAGCGATTCTGGAGGAACTGTGTAAGCTCGAATTCCCCCTGTGGTGGAGGCGCTGTAGGGTGATTAGACACTGAGATGGTTGTTCTTTGTTATTTATGACAAGCGTACTGAGTAAAATAGGGAACATTCCCTAGTCTTTCGTGCTATCGCTCTAAGGCATGGAAGGAGATGCAAGTCATCAAGCACCCCTAGAATTCAAACGTTTTCAAACCGGAATTTTTTTTGTCCAGAAACGACATCCAGGCTCTACTGAACTGTACATAGAGTCGCCCATAACACCTCCTGCGGGCCGGGGTTCCTAGTCTCATTGCTTTACGTAAGAACTTTGTTATGTGAGGTTTTTTACGTTGAATCGTCACTCTTGCGTAGAGGATGCCGCTCTTGTCTGGTAGCGCAGGTACTAAAAGATAGTTGAAGAGTCATTAGTATGTCGGTCAGGTATTTGTTAAGGTATGGGTTCTCAGCTGTTCTTTTTTAAACTGAATAATCCCAAAGTTTTGTATCTGGCTTTCACATATATAGGATGTTCCGTAGCTGCCCTTGTGATGACACGCTTTGCACTGATATGTAAGATTGGGTGCAATGGATAAACCTCGGTGCATCATCTCCTCATATAAAGTTCTGGGGAATGTGTCACGCCCTCACTTCCAAAATGCTCGGGTCTCCCATTGACTTCAATGGGGTTCGTTATTCGAGACGAGCACTCGAGCATCTGGAAAAGTTCGTCTCGAATAACGAGTACCCGAGCATTTTAGTGCTCGCTCATCTCTAGTAATGTCCCTTGTTTATCATGATGGATTTTGATGGTTGAGGCCTAGTGATCCCATTTTATATAAGTCCTTCTTGTATGAGGCTGCGTTCACACGTTTAGTTTATCAGTTGCAGTTTTGGATGTCAAAAACCAGGAGAGGAGTAGCGGCTCTCCATGATGTGTTCCTACCCATTATGACCCTGCTCTTGGCTTCAAAAACTGCATCAGAAAAACTGAATGTGGGAACAAACCCTTAAAGGGATGGCCTGGGATTCTAAGTTATGGATTATCAGTGCAGATCACTTCTGGAGGACCATTGAGACAGCGATTTCATTGGGAAATGTGTAATGCTTGATTTCCCCTGTGGAGGCGCTGTAGGGTTATTAGACACTTGATGATGGTGTTACTTTATGTATTATATTACCCAACTTTACTGCAGCTAAAATAGGGACATTCATAGTATCATAGTATCATAGTATATAAGGCTGGAAGGAGATGCAAGTCCATCAAGTCCAACCCTTAAGAATTAAATAAATGTTTTATCCCCATAACCCGTGACATTTTTTCTCTCCAGAAAGTCATCCAGGCCTCTCTTGAACATGTACATAGAGTCCGCCATAACAACCTCCTGCGGCAGAGAGTTCCATAGTCTCACTGCTCTTACAGTAAAGAACCTTTGTCTATGGTGATGGTAGAATCGCCTCTCCTCTAGGCGTAGAGGATGCCCGCTTGTCCTGGTCACAGGCCGAGGTATAAAAAGATCTTTGGAGAGATCCTTGTACTGTCCGTTCAGGTATTTGTACATTGTAATGAGGTCTCCCCTCAGTCGTCTTTTTTCTAAACTGAATAATCCCAAATTTTGTAATCTGTCATTGTATTCTAGTCCCCCCATTCCCCTAATAATCCTGGTTGCTCTCCTCTGCACCCGTTACAGCTCTACTATATCCTTTTTATACACTGGTGCCCAAAACTGTACACAATATTCCATGTGTGGTCTGACCAGGGATTTGTATAAGGGCAAAACTATGTCTTTATCATGAGAATCTATTCCTCTCTTGGTAAGTCACACTTAAGACACTGCACACACTTCGGATCACTGCACACTCGCCGCCAAGCTCACACACTCGCTTTTCTGATGCTTTTTTTAAAGGTTATGTGCCACAAAACTCTGCAGAGCTCACTGCAACAAGATCTGGCTGCAATCCACCAAACAAACTGGCCTACCTTGGTTATAGGCACCGAATCCTTCTATCGATTGGGGAACCAAGGTGCTGAGATCCCCCACAAAAGACAAGGAGGTCAATGATCAACCTGAAATCCCAGTTTCTACTCAAAACCAGAAACAGCCTCAGTTACCAGCAGTATATGAGGATTTGAAGGATTTTTGTGATAAACAAGAAGCAGACAAACTACCACCTCACCGTTCTTACGATTGCCTGATAGACTTGCTTCCTGGAGCACCCATACCATTCGGGACTATATACCCATTATCAGGACCGGAATTAAATGCCCTTAAGGACTTCATTGATGAGAACTTGAAAAAAGGGTTTATTGGGCCATCCTCCTCTCCTGCTGGGGCTTCTATATTCTTTGTTAGGAATTCGGACGGTTCATTACGGCCAGTGGTAGATTACAGAGAACTTAATAAAATTACAGTAAAAAAGTCCGGATAAGGCCAGGGACCGAATGGAAAACCGCCTTCCGTACTCGATATGGACACTTTGAAAGCCTTTTTTCCAAGGACAGGACTATTATTTATTTGTTCTTGCCCATTAGCTGATGTTAGAGGAAGCAGAAGATCTCGTATCAGACGGGAACACGGATTGGCAGACGAGAGCATTAATTGTTATTACTTGTAATGGAAATGTTCTTTTTCCAATGTCGGACATTTTCATGTGATAACATTGTGAGACTGATAGAATTATAATAATAGAAAATATGGATTTCCGACAATAACACAGACATGGTCATTAGGCTCCAGTCTCCTCGGCAGGTCTTGTGTTGCTTTATTACCTGGTGGCTCCATGATGTTGACCACTTTACGACACTCTATCTTCTTCTATGTTCTTCACATATATAGGATGTTCCGTAGCTGCCCTTGTGATGACACGCTTTACACTGATATGTAAGATTGGGTGCAATGGTTAAACCTCGGTGCAGATGCTCCATCATCTCCTCATTTAAAGTTCTGGGGAATGTGTCACGCCCTCACTTCCACAATGTAGCTGCCCTTGTGATGACATGCCTTACACTACAGATGTGAAATTGGGTGCAACGGTTAAACCTGTGTGCAGACGCTCCACCATCTCCTCATATAAATTTCTGGGGAATGTGTCACACCCT
>WNYA01002008.1:25249-52111 GCA_019512145.1 Engystomops pustulosus
ACCATCTCCTCATATAAATTTCTGGGGAATGTGTCACACCCTCACTTGCACAATGTAGCTGCCCTTGTGATGACATGCTTTGCACTACAGATGTGAGATTGGGTGCAACAGTTAAACCTGTGTGCAAACGCTTCACCATCTCCTCATATAAATTTCTGGGAAATGTGTCACACCCTCACTTCCACAATGTAGCTGCCCTTGTGATGACCCCCCTCTCACATCCCTCCCATATTGTGGGCCCATCCCCCTATTATGCCCATTTCCTCCAAATTCGTATGGCCCTTATATCAACCCAGATTGTGGGCCCCTCACTATATCCCCCCCAATATTGTAGGCCACACTCCACTTATCCCTCCCATATTGTAGCCCACTCTCATATCCCCCCCCATATTGTATGCCCCACCTATCTCAATGTAGCACTTAACCCTCCCATATTGTATGACCCATCAGTCCTCCCTATTATCTCCATCATACCATATTGTGGGCCTCCTCCTCATATCACCACCCATAGTGTTGCCCCCATCATATCCCCCCCATCATTGGTATGACCCCTCTGCATATCCCCCATATGTGGGACCCTCCCTCATATCACCCCCCTATGAGGCCCACCTCTCATATCCCCCCCATAATTGTAGGCCCCTCTCTATCCCCCCATATTGTAGGCCCACCTCTCCTACCCTACCATATTGTGGGCCCTATACCCTCCCCATATTTCGGAATCACTCTCCATCAATGTGGGCCCTCCCTCATATCCAATATTGTGGGCCCTCCTCGCATAACACAATATTGTATGCCCCCCTCTTCCATATGCCCCTCCATAATGTGGCCCTCCCTATGTGGCCACATCTGTACAACACTCTATCCCCCCAAAATTGTGAGGCCACCTCTCATCAAACAATTGTAGGACCTTCTATCCCATATTGTAGGACACTCTCCATATCACCCCTATTGTGCCCTCTCATATCGCCCATATTGTGGGCCTTCTGTATATACCCTCCAATATGTGAGTGCCTCTCATATCCCCAGATAGTGTGAGCCCCCTCTATGCCACCCCCCCCCAATTTGTGCCCCCACTTTCTCGTTGCGTTTATTTCAAATAAAGCATTAAATAAAATCAAGCATATCACATGTCCCCGTTCCCTAGCCGCTCCCCACGTTCTCATTCACCCAGTGGTTGTGATGCCAGCAGATGATTGACATCATCATCGCGGCCTGCCGGCAACCACAGCCTCCATTGGGGTTATGATGAAGCAGAGAGACAAATAGATCCCGTACCAAATGGTTTGAGATATATCTTGACCTCATATGGACAAAGATAGAGTGAAGTCCTGATGGACGCCAGGTGGGGTGGCGTACAGAAGTATGGGTGCAGTAGCACCTGTGGGGGGGGACGCAGAATGAGGTGGTGGGGCCCAGCCAGTGTTTGCACCGGCCACACCGGTGGGGCCAGTCCGACCCTGGCTCCCTCTAATCATCACACCAGGACGGGGGCAGTGTTGTCCATCTATACACCAGGGAACAGTGGTTCTCAGGGCCTAGACAATGCAGTCGGTCAATGAGTTTATAAACCACATTGTCCAATATATACAAGGGAGGACTTTATCATTCGGCACATTAATATAATATAATAATAGAAATGAAGGAAATAGAACACAGGTCACGTTGCCTGGATTAATCCTCGGACAATGTCCGACATCTTACGGGACATTGGGAATCTGTGCATGCAGGTTATACCACCAGCTGATGATGGACGCACATAGACTGATGGAGAGGATTTACATCGACCCTGGTGTCATTAGGTTTAACTCTTGGTACCAGACGCCAGGGGGCCCCTGAACAGGGAGAAGATTTACCAGAATTAAAACAGTTCTAAACAAGGGAAATCCCTGAGTGCTGCTTGTAGTGCAGCAGATGTAAGCAGAGTCCGAGTGTTGTACCTGGAGATTCTGTGCTGTGAGGGAACTTGGGACCTTACGGGTCACACATCAGTTAGTGCATTAGCGTTTCCGCTCGTGTGTCTGTGATTCACTACGCGAGGTGACGATAATTAACACTGTCGGCTTGATGCCATCTGATTCAACACTATCTGGGCACAGCGGGGCAGCTCCTAACCCGATGTGATGAGGATGTGAAGAGGCCAGGGCATGCTGAAAATAAATGGAGGGATCTTTGTTATCCCGGGCCAGAGGCGAGATAAGATGCCCTGATCTGGATTGTACGATGCTATAGACGCTACAAAGTTGGAATACTTCCTCAATATGGTATAGAAGCACTTCATTGGTGATGGAGGATCCGTCCTATGCTGCTTTCAATCTGCAGTTTGGACACTTTCTGTGTATTTAGAGCAGGAAAGATGTAGAAGGATTTCACGGTTGAAGGTCATTCTCAGCAGTAGTTCCTTGTGGTAGGTGGTTGTGAGTGGCTTATGGGGCCCCAGAAGGCTTGGACCCACCGGTTCGGACCAACCACCTGTTCTATTAAACCACTACTAATACCTGAGCTACATAATACCCACAAGGTGTGGTATCACATCCCTATGGGAGCGGGGCTCTGACTATATAATGCGATGGATCCAGGGAACAGAAGAAAAGTTAAAAGTGGTGGCAAATGTGGCGTTTTGAACCCGTTTGGGCCTGCAGACACATCTGTGGCCACCGGACCGCTCCGCTACCCCGTAAAAGATAGGACAAGTGCTGCGCCCACCTCCTCTTTCCCCGTGCCACTGCCGACTGGCCCGCTACGTACGGGAGGCACGGCAGTGGAAGATAGCCTAAGGATTGCAGTCACACATCACCACCAGCGCTGCGTCTCTGCAGGGTACGGGGGCGAACATAGCCGATCACGATGCGTTTTCTGCGATCGGTAAACCTTAACCAGTGTCTGTGCATAAAGCAATCGACTACCACACGGGGTTCGGTAATGGTTGATTGCGTTCTATTAGCACACTGACATGATTGGGTCTAGGCCCGCACCTGTGACCCTAGCGTGGTGTGACAGCACTCCTAGGCCGTCATGCCAACACAGTTTCCTCAGTGAAAACGGCTTGAGGTTATCATATGGGCTAATCACACACAGATGGGCAGGTCTATTAGACGGTCTGGTCGTTGGTTGGCTATCGGGCTCATAGAAGTCCAGTGAAGAACATGGCTGACACACCGTGACTCCTCGGTGTCTCCTCTGTATTTGCGGTGCTTGGGCCCGACTCTATGCCGCCACACGGGCAAGACACGAGGCGAAAGGAGGCACAGGAGGGAGGGTAATGATACTGATAGCACACACGGCCCTAAAAAACGTCCTATTAGAGCCATTATTTTGGGAGCCTAGGAAAAAAACAGGATCGTGTGCAGGAGGACTCGGATAATCCCTATGGGACAGCGGCACAATCAGTTCTTCTCAGGCCCTTCATCAGCTACTTACATTCACTAACAGACTACTACTGCCCACTGACAGCATGGAGGAGGTTTGGTAGGTATGCATGTGCATTACAGTATAGAACTGGAGGGGAATGGGAATCTATATAAGGTTGGACTATAATACTCATGTAACTTATTTACTAGTGTTTAGGTTGATGGCCTTTCCGTGTGTGAACAGCGCCGCTTATACAATGATTTATTAAAATGTAAGGTTATGACACCTGGGGCAATCATCGCAAAGGCAAAATATGTACTCTGGGGAAAGTAAATCTGGGAGCAGTCCCTTGTGAGACGTAGACCCTGGTGGGTGGTACTAGAGTAGATCATAATCCATAACAGATTGCAATTGTCAATAGATGCCTCTAAAGCAGTAGGATATTGTCAGTATAGCAGAGGTCTGACTCTCGTGATAGGGATGTAATATTACACTATTAAAGGCCATTGGTTCGGCCTCACCGGAAATGACGTCCAAATGTTTTCTGGCACCGGTACCCCATAAACAAGGATCCCCTGCGCTGGAGAGGGTATTTCAACAGTAGAGCCACAAAATGATAAGGGGTATGGAGTGTCTGAGTTATGAGGAAAGATTAAAACACTAGATTTTTTAGTCTGGAAAAGAGGACGACTACGAGGGGACATGCTTAATTTATTAAAAATATGAATGGTCTCAATACAAAAAAATGGTGCTAGTTGTTTCAGATCAAGTACAAATCAAAGATGAGGGGGCACTGTCTTGTCTGGAAGAAAAACAAGGTTTATCACCAGAGGGGACAGCTTATGAGAACTGTCAATCGCGTGGCATAATAGCTGCCTAATGCGCTGGTCACAGCAGGGAACAGCAAGCGAGACTTCAAGAAGGGTCTAGATGCCTTTGCTACACTAAATAACATTGATGGTGTATGTTATATAGGATTGTGTTCCCCTTAAATCCCTCCTAATCCAAATCCCTTCCCTCCTTGGTTGAACTTGATGGACAAGTGTCGTTTTTTCAAACCGTGAAACTATGATGCTATGAAAAATATCTTCCATGGATAGTATTACAGGACGGTTCTCCTGCAGTCTGTGGATGGAAAAGCTTGTAAAATGTTTACATTTCATTGTGGATTCTCTATTTTTGATGGCCAAACTGTGTAACTCTACATTGTGTATGGTGTTAGTAGAGCAGGACTGGAAATGGATTTTATTTACCTTCTCCAAAGGAAGCTGGTTTGGAGTCCTCACATGATGTGCCTGGCCTTCTCCTCTCTGCTGTGACACTGAATATTTTAGATCAAAAACCTGCTAACAACTTTCATTCAGAGAAGCGCCTGAGAATCATGTTGAAAACAGAACAGTGCAGAGAACACAAGAAGTGTCAGGGACAAGCCCTATGCTCATGGAGCGGAGAAAAATTCCACAGTCATGTGCTAATATACACTACACAAAGGTCTGTCAGGGGCAATACTAACACTGGCTGCAGACGAGAGAACAGGCACCGCCGTGTGAGGGACAGCCCCCAGTGCATGGGAGAGAAGCATTTACGTTGGATAAATAAATCCATATATACAGTCCTGCTGCTACTAACAACATACAAAAGGGTCTATTCAGGGGCACAATACTAACACTGGATGCAAGAGGAGAGAACAGAGCACCAGCAGGTGTGAGGACACTCCCCCCAAGATGCATTGGGAAGAAAGCGTCATAATGTTGGAATATAAGACATATATCACAGTCCTGTGTACTAACAACCTAAAAAAAGGTATGATTACACTCTCCGGAACAATACCTGGCACGGGCTACACAGAGAGCACAGCCGTGTAAGGACATCCCGATATGCACGGGCAAGGAATACATCCATTGATTCTTGATCTTGTACACCTCACAGCTGACGGGTGTTGTACAAGTGCATCCTTCTATGACCATCTTCTGTAAGATGCATTGTCAGTGCAGGCTTAAAGCGCGGATCAGCCTGGAGTTTACACTGGGATTACTGTTACTGTAACTAAAGCCCTCCAGGTGAGAGATTTCCCCTAGTTGTAGGTAGACAGAGTAAATGAAACGTGAAGAACGGACATGACAAATACATATTAGGAACGTGACAGATGTGAGATTCTGTATGAGTGATATAATTTCCATTTATTATTGTATGCTGTCAACCAAATCAGGAAGTCAGAGCAGTTGGATGACGGAAATTGGTCCACTAGCCCAGACCAAGGGCACTTGCAGCTGATTTAACTTCATTATAGAGGATTATTGCTTGACTGGAAGAGGATTCTGTTCTTTTGTAGGGACATATCGGACTCTGGTACATCCGCGGCAGTATCTCAGTAATCAGCTGTTTCGGCTGCTTATAGATTGATCTTAAATTTCTCAAGATAATCTAGGAAAGAAATGTCATAGTGATTTCTTAATGATTCGCCCTCCTACCGGGACCACCCTCTCATCGCTGTCAGTTACTGTCCGTCAAACGACACGGAAATCCGAAGCAGGGACGACAAGCCAAGAGACAAACACAATGCACTCTATGGCGCTGAGTCAGCAATCCACCTCAGCAGGAGGCAGTTGAATGGAGCTGCAGTCTTAGTACTTGATACTGATGGTCAATTTATTGTGGGGGGAACACAGACCCGTTCTTGTGTGAGTGGTGGGTGGCATGTGGATGATAAACAGGCAACAACTGGCTTTTGTGCCAACAATCTTCAAGAGAACGTGCCAAGCCACCCGGTTTTCACATGAAACTTATGACAAGGTTCCTCATGTTTGTTTTAGGAGAAAAATCCATAACTCAGTTCTGCACAAATCCTCTTTAAAAAAGTTCCCTGGCCCCCTTACCATGAAGACTCACATGGGGCCTCTTCAGCCGATAGTCACAGTTGTGACACGTCAGCGCCCTATCCCCACCCGCCTCAGGAAGGATTATAATTGAGAGACGTTGGCTGTGTGGGACTCACTGAAGAGGAATTCTGAGGGAGGGGAAAAGAGGAAGTGAGGGAAGAGTTGCTGTAGAGAAAACCCGCCCCAGGGGGGACTCAGTGGCCAAATAATCCAGATGGTGAATCTTTCATTCAGTGCCGTGTCCCTCGCCCCTGTGCAGATCGTGAACATTAATGCACACAACACGCACCACGAGTTGTAATTTTCTGTACGCCGTGATAGGGAAGTGCGGACATTGTTGCAATTTTTCTTTCTGGTTGCCACTTTATGCTTACAGCGTGCACACAAGTGTGATGGGCTCTAGTAATAAATGTGAGTGCACCTCAGGAAACATTTAAACCAACGCAAACACAAGCGCTGTATCGTGCAAGTCTACTTACTGTCAAACAAAGGCAGGAAAACACCAACAGCACAAACACTATACTGCATGATTGCAAAAGTCTAGCCAGAAAACTGGACGGCCAGGCCAATGGTAAATCCGGGTCAGGTGAGTCCCCGTTACTTTTTAGACCGATTTTTTTAAGAGATGTTTAGCGATCTGAGTTCAGGATTTTCATAAGAAATAAGCAGGGGCACAGACTTGTTTGAGATCCTGTGTCTGGGTTCAGTGGTAACTAGTTTATTTCCAGAGACTTGCGAAATCTGTTAGCGTCTTCTCGCCCCACGTTTTTACACCCACCGACCACCTCTACGCCAGGGGGGCAGGTCTTGGGGGGCATCTAGGGGGGAGACCACTGTTGGGAGTGGCCTGGAGCGTGCACTGATTGTATGATAGAGTGAACCCACACTCCAGGACAAGTTATATACAGTGTCAACTGACCCTAAGAGACCAGTGGATCCTCGGAGGGTCCTGGTTTCAACCACACTACTGGACGCCCAGAGGTCAGCAGAGAAAACCCAATTTGGAGCTATGAGTCAATTTTTTAGGGGGATAATAAAGAGTGACCAGATAAAGACTGATTTATTATCTTTGGTGAGCCTAAGGAACCCGGTCCCACACAGATTAAAGCCTGCACGGTCTCTCAGCATTGATCAGTCATAGTATACGGTATTCGTTGGGGTTTTTTTTTTGCTAAAATCTCGCAGGACTATTTCCACCTACTCATTAATCTGGTATTTAATTAAAACTGAACTAGCGTATTTTTTGGACTATAAAGCGCACAAAAAATCCTTTGATTGCTAGAAATACAAAGGTGCGCCATATAGTGCAGTGCGCCTTATATATGATACTTATTGCAGCCAACCAGCTGCCTGAAGTGGGCACAGGTTGCCACCTGCATGCAGTCATTTATCTATATGGCAAGGTGAGCGCCTTAGTCCAGGAGTTTTAGAAGGGCATTTATGAGTGGTGCGCCTATAATACGTGGCTAAACAAATATGGTACGCGAGTGCAACACACGTGCAAACAGAGGTCATGACTTGAGACTTAGCAAAAAGTTCTCTAGTCACCCAGTCATCAGCTGGTTTAGGTGATGAGATTTTTATGCACATTGAGACTTCTTTGTGACTTTTTGAAAAAAAAATCCAGAAGAAAAAAAACCATCTTGCATTTTTATCTTCAATGAATATGATGGGAACGGTGTACAATAGACATAGAGCTTTACAAGGAGCCACCTGATGCAGTTTGTATGGGATTTTATAAATCTATTCAGTCCTAGGGAAGTAACAATCATGGTTAGAGTTCACAATCAAGAGTCGAAATCAGAGTTCTGACTGCTTTTTATAGAACATCCAATCAGCTATCAGTCCAAGAGCCAAAATATCCATGACGAACCATTAGATAGAGAGCGGAGGATGACAATGTTAGGACTGGAGCGGACGCAGCGGTTTGCCATGCTGGACCTGTCAACTAGCGGAAGGGACCGTTGGAGTCATCTCGAGCCTACAGCACATACTAACTTATCTGGAACAAAACAGGATCTCTATTAAAAAAACAGATATATTTGGCCTGAGAGCTGCAGCTTACTCCCCGGAGGGTGAGAGTAGTAGGGGGGAGAAGGTGCATCTGATAAGAGACTTGCTATAATTATTACAAAGATTTTCCTGAATCGCAGACGAATAAATTGCTTCTCCGGGAACATACTCACTTAAAGCTAATAATACGAATATCTGAAGAGAATATCATCTCCTTCAAGACCATTTCAGCCTAGGATAACAAGAGGAGGTAAGGAAAATAACAGTTAAACAGATGTGGTTAAGAGTGGGCCAGGCATCATTCCATCACATGAAAAGCTACTGGTTATCTAATAGTGTTGGTTAGCTGCCCTTGTGATGACACCGCTTGCACTGATATGTAAGATGGGTGCATGCAATGGATAAACTCGGTGTCATATCTCCATATAAGTCTGGGAATGTGTCACGCCCTCACTTCCACAGGTAGATCCTCTTGTGATGACAGCTTACACTACATATGTGCAGATTGGGTGCAAACGGTTTTTAAACCTGTGGTGAGGACATCCACCATCTCTCACTATAACGTTCGGGAAATGGTCACGCCCTCACTTACACAATGTAGCTGCCTTGTGATGCCTATGCCTTACAATACAGATGTGAGATTGGGTGCAACGGTTAAACTTGTGTTGCAGACAACTCCACATTTCCTCATATAAATTTCTGGGGAATGTGTCACACCCTCACTTCCACAATGTAGCTGCCCTTGTGATGACATGCTTTATACTTTTCTGCACGTCCTCTGGGTTTCGGCACAATGTACTGAATCCTTAGTAAAGTTCCCTCATCGAATCATGAGGCATTTGGTTTTTGTACTTTTGCCACTCCTGCAACTTTGTTTGCTTCTACAATCAGCTGCCTGTGTGATGACGTGCTTGGAGATGCCTGGAATTGTGCACAGTGATCTTACACCTTTGCGGTATGACATCTTAGGAATGAGCTTATACTACACATGATCAAATCCTATAGGTCGCACTTATTACAAGGGTGGTTTGTGACATCTAGATGAGCTCTTTTCTACTACAATGTATACCTCCGGATAGGCCACTGAATAGTTACAGGGGTGGTACATCTCGAAGAGATCTACTACAATGTATCACAATCCTATAGGGCCACTGATGACACTGATACAAGGTGGTGTAATCCTTAGACTGAGCTCCTGACTCCCATGATCACATCATATAGGGCCACTGCTATATGGTGGTGACACTACGACTGAGCTATGCTACAATGTATCACATCCTAAGGAGCCACTGATTACAAGGTCCCTCAGGGTTTGGTTGGTGGTGGTGACCATTCTAGGACTGAGCGGAGCTCTGCTACAAATGTATCAAATCCTATAGGGCCAATGGATATATGGTGGTGAACATCTAGACTGAGCTCTGAATACCAATGTATAACATTCAATATAGGACCATGGGATTATATGGTTGGTGAATATCGAATGAGCTCTGTACAAGGTACACCTCTATAGGACCACTGATACCAGGTGGTGGCATCTAGGGAATGAGACTAGCTACACTGTATCACATCCTATAGGACAACGATAACAAATGTGGGGTGAAATCCTAGACTGGCTCTGTACACTGGATCACATCCCCTATTATAGGAGCACTGCTACCATGGTTGGTGACATCTAGACTGAGCTCTGTACAATGTCTCAAATCTATAGGACCATGATCAGGTCGGTGCGCATCTAGACTGAGCTTATCTTACAATGTCATCAATCCTAAGCCAGCACTGATACAAGGTGGTATCTGGGACCATCTAGGACTGAGCTTTTTCTTTTATACTAAAATGTATCACCATCCTATAGGGCAGATAATACAGGTCGGGTGGACATCTAGACTGAGTATACTACACATGTATCACATCCTATAGGAGCACTGATACAAGGTGGTGACATCTAGACTGAGCTATGTACAAGGTATCAATCCTATAGGACCACTGATACCAGGTACCGGTGGCTCTAGACTGAGATGGCTAAAAGTTATCACATCCTATTGGAACACTGATACAGGTGGTGGCATCTAGATGGGCTCTGCTACAATGTATCACATCCAATAGGACCATGAGATATGGCGTGATGGATCTAGCCTGAGCTGCTACAATGTATCCATACGTATAGGGCAACTGCTGATACAAGGTTGGTGACCTCTCGACTTGAGCTTGTACAATGGATCAATCCTATGGACCATGGATATATGGTGTGGACATCTAGACTGAGCTCTGCTAAATGTACACATCCTAGAGGGCCACTGAACTGATACAAGGTGGTGCCCTCAGGACGAGCTCTGCTACAATGTATACATACTATAGGACCCATGAAGACATGTGGTGGCATTAGACTGACTCTGCTACATGTATCACATCCTAGAGGGACCCTGATATATGGTTTGTGGCATCTCGAATGAGTATGCACAATGTAAACATCCTATAGGCCCACTGAACATGGTGGTGACATTCTCGACGGAGCTCTGCTTACCCTGTATCCACATGACTATGGAAACTGAGACAGGTAAGGTGGTGACATCTAGACGGAGCTATGCCACAATGTATCCAATCATAAGGCCTGATATGATGGGGTGCCTCTCGACTGAGATCGGGACAATGATCACATCATATAGACACTGATATCTGGTGGTTGCATCTAGACTTGAGCTCTGATAAAACTTATCACACCTATAGGGACAACTGATATATGGTGTTGACACTCTAGAGAGCTCTGCTAAATAATGTATCACATCCTATAGGACCACTGATATATGGTGGTGGCATCTAGACTGAGCTCTGCTATAAGTAGCACATACTCTAATATCAGTGATGGCGACCTTTTAGAGACCGAGTGGAACAAACCACAACCAAATCCACCTTATTTAACGTGAAGTGCCAGGATGGATTTTAAACAGAACTGATTTCTACTGTTCTTTCACATCTTTCAATTGTATCGGCGGTCTGTATCGGCCACCAGTTCAAAGAAGGAGGGAAAATTCAAGGATTACATGTAGCTTCTTATCTCCGGGTCTCTCTGTACCGGCCCGAAGAAATGGTCGGATCGACCTCCCAAGATAATGCAGTTCTGTCAAAATCTTATCAATTTTCCCGAAAGTCCAAAAAGCCAATGAAGTGCTCGCATAGCACTGGGAAGAAGCATTCTCTTAATGGTATGGGACATGCAGGAAGAGTCAGGTGGTTTGGTGAATCTGTCCTTGGACAATGGCCTGAGTGCCATAGAAAGGGCTGAGTTCCACCTCGGCACGCGGCCCATAGGTCTCGCCATCACTGTCCTATAGGGAAATTGATATATGGTGGTGACATTCTAGATGGCTCTACTCCACTGTATACATCATCTATAGGAACAGTGATACAAGGTAGGTGACATGTTCCCTCCTGGTGGTGTGTGTCTACCCATGGGCATCAACTGCTCCACACTGGATGCAGACACGGATACAGACATGGATCCCGACACTGCGATACAGACACTTGTACAGACGTGATCTTCTTGGCATCGGATGTTGAGTTATTCTAAGACCAACAAGTGTAATCATGGTCCTGGGAAAACAGTGGGGTTGTGGCGTCTCTGGGCCATGTCTTCTATTAACGCAGGCGGTCGCTTCTCGCTCACGTATGGAGTGGACTCCTCTGCACACGAGCGGACCGATAATATCAACAAGCAGCGGGGAGAAGGCGACGGCGCTGATGTATTTTGTTTTTTTGGACCAAGGAATTTTGTTAGGAGCAAGAAGAACAGAGCACGAGCACGAAGAGCCGGATAATATCTAGAATTCTATTGAAAATACGGATCTCATTGCCCACCGCACGCCGGCACGCCAAGCGCTGACCTAATGGTCGCCTTGTTTACATCACCTAATTAGCGCAGGAGGACGTCTGCGGAGGAGCGAATCGTCCTCCACCACAGTAATTGATTTCCCCAAGGAACTGTTCTGCTGGAAATGCTGGAGGTGGACGATTGTCATGAGGACGGACGCTCACCAGGTTCTAGTCCTGGCCGTGGCGCGAGGGTGGTTTACTTCGTAATCACTTTAATTTGTATTGTTCTCGAACTTGAAGGACAAAAATCGTGCCCCAAGAAGAAGTGGATGGGAGAGGCCGTCATGATTTACAGTAATGATGAGAATATGGAAGGGCTCCGGAGGATGAAGAGAGGTTTGGTACAGGGGAAAATGTACAATATGGAAGGACATGTAAGCGACTCGAGTCGGATATAGATGATATTACCTCGTGCCCTGGCTCCCCACAAAGGGACCACATCAGCAGGGGGCAGTATGACCTCCTATCACTACAAGGGTGGACGTCTCTTAAACCGTGGCGACCATATTGATCACACAAGCAGGGGGCAGTGTGACTTTATAAAGATAGGGGTGACTGTCATATACATGGCTATCCCCTATGATCACCCCAGCAGGGGGCAGTGTGAGCCCTCCTATCCTACTAGGGTGAATGTCTAGTACCGTGGCTCCCTATGATCACCCAGCAGGGGGCAGTGTGAAATCTATCACTAAAGGGGGACGTCCTATCCCGTGGGCTCACATATTGATCACACCAGCAGGGGGCAGATGGGACCCCTATCGCTACTAGGGGACTTGACTGTCCTATACCGTGGCTCCCCTATTGATCACACCAGCAGGGGGCAGTGTGTTTTCCTATCACTGCTAGGCATGACTGTCCTATACCATGGCTCCCCCCAGTTTCGGATCAGGGGGTCTGGAGCCCACCAGTGAAATAGATTCTGAGGACCCACACAGAAATATTACCTGTATATTCTTAGGCTGCGTTTACAGAATGTGTTATCATATTGTGGTTCTTTTTTTTTTTCTTTCAATTCTCCTCAGATTGTGGCCCACTCCACTCCCCCTCATATTGTGGCCCCTCATCTCCCAAATATATTGTGGCCCCTCATATCCCCCCCCATATTGTGGCCCTCTATTAACCCTCATATTATGGATCTCATCTCCTCCTCTAGGGGACTTCTCTGATTCTCCCCTAAGATTGTGGGGGGGGGGGCACCCCCGCTCCCCCTATAGTGGTTTCTCATTTCCCTCAGATTGGGCCACATCATCTCACCGCATTCTGTGGCCCATCATATCCCACTAATATTGTGGCCCCTCATCGCCCCCTATCTGTGGACCATACATCTCCCCTATCATTCGTGGCCTTTCATCTCTCCCTCAGTATTGAGGCCATCATTAGTGCGGTTTTTATTTTCTCCTTATGTTGTGGCCTCTGTCTTACCTCATTGTGGCCACTAATCCTACTCATATTGGGACTCTATCTTCCCTAATATTGTTGGCCTCTCATATCCGAAGAATTATTGTGTCCTATCAATATCTCCTCCTATTGTGGTCTACTCATCTCCTACTCATTGTGGATATTAATTATCTATATTGTGGCTCTCATCTCCCCTCCTCATATGTGACTCCCATCCCCCTCATTTTGTGGCTTCTCTATATAATCATCATAGTGGGTAATCTAATCTCCTCCTCTATGTGGCCCCTATCATCTTCAATTAATTAGTTGTGGTCTTCATCTGCCTTCCTCATCTTGTGGCCATCATCTCCTCCTCATAGTGTGGGCTTTATCATCCAACCTCATATTGGGCTTCATCTCCCCTAATATTGTGGCCCATCATATCAATATAGTGGTAATCTCATCTAATCATCATATTGTGGTCTCTCATCTCCTCCTCATATTGGGCACTCTTATATCCCTCCTCAATTTGGCCTCTAACTCCTCCTCATATTTGATCTCCATCAACCCCTCATATATGTGGCTCTTCATCTCTCCTCAATTGGTCTTCATTCTCTCCATCATATTGTGGCCATATCATCTCATCCTTAGTTGTGGTTTCTCTCATATCCCTCTCATATTGGGCCCCTCATCTCCTCCTAATATTGTGGCTTCTCATCTCCACCTCCATATTGTGGCATCTCATCTCATCCTCATTATTGTGGAACCTCATACTCCCTCCTACTGTTGACCCCTATCTCCCCCTATATTGTGGAATAAATATAAAACTCATGTGTAGGACCCTAATTCACAAATATTGTGGCCCCTCAGTCTCCTAATAATATGTGTCCCCTCTCATCTTCCCCTCATATCTGTGCATCTCATCTCCACAATAATATGGTGGACTTCATCTACCCCCTCCAGATTGGTACTATTCATCTCCCCTCATTGTGGACTATAATATAAACCCTATTGTGGCCTCTCACTCCCCTCTCATGTTGTGCCTTCACGCACCTCATGTGGGCCCCTCTCATCTACCCCTCCTATTGTGGCTTATCATCTAACCCTCATTTTGTTGCATATCATATCCCCTCATGTTGTGGCCCCTCTTCTCACCCTCTATTGTGCTCTCAATATACCTCCTTAATATGTGGCCATATCTCCCCATCAATGTGTCCTTCTCATCTCCTCTAAGATGGTGGCACTTCCTCTCCTCCTCATATTGTTGCCTTATATCTCATCCTCATATGTGGCTCTCATCTCCTAATCATATTGTGGCTCTCATCTCCTCTCATATGTGTCCTCTCATCCCTCTATATTGTGGCCTCTCATCTCCTAATATTGTGGCCTCTCAATCCTCCCATATGTTGCCCTCCCATTCACACCTACTATTGTGGACTTCTCATCTCACTCATAATATTGTGGACTTCAATCTCACATATATGGTGCATCTCATCTCCTCACTCATATTGTTAGCTTCATCTCCTCCTCCTATTGTGTTCCTATCATATCCTAACATATTGGTGTCCTCTCATCTCAATCAATAATAGGGTTGTCTCTCATGTCCTTCCTAATATGTGTCCTCTCATCTCCTCCTCATATTGTGGGCCCCTCTCTCTCCCCCTCATGTTGTGGCCACTCTCAGCCTCATCCGCTATTGGGCCTCTCAATCTCCTCCTCATTATTGTGGCTCTCATCTCACTCCTCATATGTGGCCTCTATATCATCCTAATATTGTGGACTCTCATTCATACTCCTATATTTGTCCTCTAATCTCCTTCCTCATATGTGGCCTCTATTCTCTCATATTGTGGCCTCTCATATCACATCATATGTGGGCCCTTCATCTCCCTCCATACGTGGCCTTCCACTCCCCCTCATATTGTGTCCCCTATCGTCCTACTCATATTGTTGTTCCTCATTGGCCTCCTCATATGTGTGTCCTCTCATCGCCTCTATATTGTGTCCCCTCTTCATTCTCCCCCTCATGTTGTGGACAGCTCATTCCTCCTAAGATTGTGGACCCCTCGCATTAACTGGAAATATACCGGGTATATTCTGAGGTGACGTTTACAGAATGCGTTTTCATTGTATCTGAAAGGCGGGGGGCACAACAACTGTCCGGCAGCCACATCAGGAGGTAATGATAAAACACGGATTGGATTTTGCAACATGTTTGAAAACACAATGCAAAGCGGATAATGGAAACGCAGCGAAGACTATACTCGGGGCAAGATTTACTTACCTGGTCTATCTCGATCCAGCGGCGGAGTGATTTGCCTGGTGGTGCGGGTCTTTTCCGGCCGATTCACTAATGCCAGTTCATCCGACGTCCACCAATGTAGCTGACTGCACTGAAGCGCATTGAACGCACTGGAGGTCACAAAGAAGGGTGAGTGAAGGTAAAGCGCAGTGCCGAGCAAACTTTTTTTTGTAATGCGGCCGAAGTTTTTCCCGAAAACCGTCAGGTTTTCGTTCGGCCACGCTCCCCGATTTCTGTCGAGTGCCTGCCCGGGGCCGAGCGACACAATCCGAAGCTGTGAGCAAAAAACCCGGGGCAATTAAGGGAAAATCGGCGCAAATCAGAAATATCGCGGTAACCGGTTGGGACACGCGAATCGGGCCCTTATAAATGACCCCCAATGGGCACAGATGCGGTTAATATGCTTTTAGTGCAACAAACCCGGAGAAATATCTTCTCCCGAAACACCCAGATTGTTGAGACCTAAACGTTGGCATTTGGTAAGTAGTGTAAAATCAGAACGCGCTTTGTTGCTACTTTGTTGCCAATACAAGCCATTCAAGTCTCATTTCAGGGAGGAGATTTCCAGAGGCATAAATGTAAATTAAATTGTGAACATGGGTTCAGGTCCAATTAGGTAGGGACCAATTTAAAAGCAATCATGCCTCTGCCAGATCATATTGTGGCCCATCATTACCGAATTTTATTATGGACTTCATCTCTCTCCTTCCTATTGTGGCCCCCCCCCCTCTTCCTCTCACATTGTGGACCTACTATCCCCCTCATATTGTGGCCACTCAATCTGCTATCATCGTGCGGCTCTCATTCTGCTCCTTAAATGGGCCACACTAAGGTCCTACCTTATATTGTGGCCCCCCTGCATTACCCAAAAATATTGTCGCGGCCCCCCTAACACCACATATAGTAATAACCCCTTAATTGTGCCCCCTCTACAACCATATTGTAGGATATATCTAATATACCCCACATATTGTATGCCCCCACTAATATCCCTCCCCATATTGAGGGCCATCCCTATATACCCCCCATATGGTTGACCCCACACAATCAATCCTCCATATGTGGGACCTACATCATATAACCACCAATATGTATGCCCCCCACTCATATAACTCCCAATTGTATGGCCCCCCCCACTCATATACCCCCAATATGTATGCCCCCACTCATATCCCTCCCATAGTGGGGCCCTCCCTCATTATACCCCATAGTTGAACCCCACTCCTACACTCCCAATTTATTGTATGCACAGATCATATCCCTCCCATATTGTGGGCCCCTTATCCCCCCATATTGGATGCCCAATATATCCCCACATATTGTATGCCCCCTCTCACTATCCTCCCATATGTGGGCCCGCCATATATCCCATCCAATATTCGTAGGGCCACATCTCATATCCCGTCACCATTGTGGGGCCCACTACCTCATATCCCCCCCCAATATTGTATGCCCCCCACTTCATATCCCTCCCATGATGTAGCCCACTCTCAGAATCCCACCATATTGTATGACCCCACTCATCCCTCCCATATTGTATGACCCCTCTCATTATCCATACCATATGTGGGCATCCCTACTATACACCACCCATAGTGTATGCCCCCACTCCATATCCCCCACATATGTATGCCCCCTCTGCATATCCTCCCATATTGTGGGCACCTCCCTTCATATCCCCCCACTATGTAGGCCCACCTCTCATATCCCCCCCCATAATTGTAGGCCCCCTCTCATACCCCCATATTGTAGGGCCCACCTCTCATATCCCTCCATATTGTGGGCCATCCCTCAATCCCTCCCCATATTGTGGGACTCCCTCATATCCACTCAGATATGTGGGCCCTCCCTCATACCCCAAAACTATTGTAGGGCCTCCCTCATAACCACCGCATATTGTATGCCCCCTCTCTAATTTCCCTCCCATATGTGGGCACCTCCATCTATCCCCCCATTTGTAGGCAGCAACCTCTCATATCCCAACAGATTGGAGGCACACCTTCATATTCCCTCCCATATTGTAGCGACACTCTCACTATCCCCCCTATTGTGCCACACTCTATATCGCCCATATGTGGGCCTTCTTATATCCCTCCATATGTGAGTGCCTCTCATTATCCCCAGATAGTGTGGAGCCCCCTCTTGCACCACCCCCCCAATTGTGCCCCCACTTTACCTCGTTGGTTTATGTTTCAAATAAAGTCATTAAATAAAATCATAGCATACTCACATGTCCCCGTTCCCTAGCCGCTCCCCACTGTCTCATTCACCAGTGGTTGTGATGCCAGCAGATGATTGAACATCATCATCGCGGCCTGCCAGGCACCAAACAGCTCCATTGGGGAATCTATTGATGGAAGCAGAGAGCAAAATAGATCCCTGTACCAAATGGTTATTGAGACTATATCTGTGACCCTATGCGGACAAAGATAGAGTGAAGTCCTGATGGACGCCGGTGGGGTGGCGTCAGCAGTATGGGTGCAGTAGCGACTGTGGGGGGCGGCGCGAGAGAGGTTGGTGGGCCCAGCCAGTGTTTCACCGGCCACACCGGTGGGACAGTCCCGACCCTGGCTCCCTCTAATCATCACACCAAGGACGGGGGCAGTGTTGTCATCATACACCCGGACAGTGGTTCTCAGGGCCCTAGATGCAGTCGGCAATGAGTTTATAAACCCATTGTCCATATATACAAGGAGGACTTTATCATTCGGAACATTTAATATAATAATAATTAATAGAAATGAATGGAAATAGGAAACAGGTCACGTTGGCCTGGATTAATCCTCAGACAATGTCCGACATCTTACGGGACATTGAATCCTGTGCTGCAGTTTTATCACCACCAGTGATGTGGACGCAACATAGACTGATGGAGAGGACTCTACAATCACCCTGGGTATATAGGTTTAAACTTCTGTGTACCAGACAGGCGGGGCCCATGAAACCTGGGAGACAGATTACCAGAATAGAAACAAAAGTTCTAAACAAGGAAAATCCTGAGTGGCTGCTTGTATGTGACAGGATGTAAGCAGACCGAGTGTGTACCTGGAGATTCTGTGCTGTGAGGGAACTTGGGACCATACTACGGGTTACACATCAGTTGAGGCAATTAGGTTTCCGCTCGATTGTGTCTGTGATTCACTACGCAGAGTGACGATATTACACTTGTCGGCTTGATGCTTGATTCACACATATCTGGGCACAGCGGGGCAGCTCCTAACCCGATGTGTATGAGGATGTGAAGAGGCCAGGGGTGCTGAAAAATAAATGGAGATCTTTGTTATCCCGGGCCAGAAGGCGGATAAGATCCCGTGCGTCTGGATTGTACGACTGCTATAGAACTACAAGTCTGGAATACTTCCTCCATCTGGTATAGAAGCACTTCAATTGGGGCTGGAGGATCCGTCCTTATGCGGCTTCAATCTGCCAGTTCAGGACCTTTACTGTGTTATTAGAGCAGGCAAAGAGTAAAGGATTTCCCGGTGAAGGTCCTTCTCAGCAGTAGTTCCTCTGTGGTAGGTGGTTGAGTGGCTATGGGGCCCCAGAAGGCTTGGACCACCGGTTCGGCAAAACCACCTGTATTATAAACCACTACTAATCCGAGCTACATAATACCACACAAGGTGTGGACTCAATCACCTATGGGAGCGGGGCTCTGACTATAAATGCGATGATCCAGACGAGAACAGAAAAGTAAAAGTGGTGGCAAATGTGGCGTTTTGACAACGTTTGGCCTGCACAGACACGGTTGTGGCACCGGACCGCTCCGCTACCCGTAAAAGATAGGGACATGTGCGCACTCACCTCCTCTTTCCCCGTGCCATGCCGCTGGCCCGCTCGTACGACGGAAGGCAACGGCAGTGTGAAATAGCCTAAGGATTGCACGTCACACATCACCACCAGCGCTGCGTCTTGCAGGTGTAACGGGGGCGAACCCATAGCAACGCATCAGTATGCGTTATCGCTCGATCGGTAACCTTAACCAGTGTCTGCATAAAGCCAAGACTACACACGAGGGGTTCGGTTATGGTTGCTTGGTTTACTTCTCTGATAGCCATCGTACATGATTGGGTCTAGGCCCGCCACCGTGACCCCTAGCGCTGGTGTGACAGCACCTACCTAGGCCGTCTGCACCAACAAGTTTTCCTCAGTGCAACGGCTGAGGTTATCTACATATGGGCTCATACACACAGAGGCAGGCAGGTCTATTATGGTCGGTCGTGGGTTGGATCGGGCTTCGCCATAGAAGTCATGGAAAACATGCTGACAGCACGTGACTTCCGGGTCCACTCTGTATTTGCGGTGCTTGGGCCCGGACTCTATGCCGCCACACGGGGCCAAAGAACGAGGCGGAGATGTAGCAGGAAGGACGGAGGAAATAGAAATGATAGCACACAACGGCCCTAAAAAACGTCCATATTAGAGCCATTATTTTCGGAGCCTAGGAAAAAAACAGGATGTGTGCAGGAGGAGCTTCGGATAATCCCTATGGGACAGCGGACACAATCAGTTCTTCTCAGCCCATTCATCGGCCTACTTAATCTACTAACAGGACTACTACTGCCCCCTGCACATGGAGGAGGTTGTAGGTACTGCATGTGCATTACAGATAGAACTGGAGGGGGGAATGGGAATCTATATAAACAGTTGACAAATACTTCATTGTAATTATTTACTAGTGTTTAGGCTTGATGAGCCTTTCCGTGTGTGAACAGCGCCTTATACAATGATTATTATAAATGTAAGGTTAGCACCTGGGGCATAATCCCAAAGGCAAAATATGTCCTTGGGGAAAGTAAATCGGAGAGACGTCACTTGTGAGAGAGGACTGGTGGTGGGTACGTAGTAGATCATAATCATAACAGCATGCAATGTCAATAGATGCCTCTAAAGCAAGTAGGATTTGTCAGTATCAGCAGAGGTTCTGGACTTCGTGATAGGGATGATGTAATATTACACTATTACAAGGCCTTGGTCGGCCTCACCGAATAGAGGCGTACATGTTTTCTGGGCACCGGTACCCATAAACGGATGCCCTGAGCGCTGGAGAGGTGTTTCAAGTAGAGCCACAAAATGATAAGGGGCTATGGGGGTGTTGAGTTCTGAGGAAAGATTTAAAACAACTAGATTATTTAGTCTGGAAAAGAGACGACTACGAGGGACATGATTAATTTATTTAAAAATATGAATGGTTCATACAAAAAAAAGGTGCGTCAGTTGTTCAGATCAAGTAAAATCAAAGATGAGGGGGCACTGTTCTGTTGGAGAAAACAAGGTTACACCAGAGGGGACAGCGTCTTATGAGAACTGTCAAATCTGCGTGGCATATCTGCCTATGCGCTGGTCACAGCAGGGAGACAGCAGAGCGAGCACTTCAAGACAGGGCTAGATGCCTGTTAGCACATAAAATACATTGATGGTATGTTAATAGGATTGGTTCTCCCTAATCCCTCCTATCCAATCCCTTCCCTCCTTGTTGAATTGATGGCACAAGTGGTCTTTTTTCAAACCGTGAAACTATGATGCTATCTGAAAATCATATCTTCATGGATAGTATTACAGGACGTTTCCTGCAGCTGTGGATGGAAAAGCTTGTAAACATGTTTACATTTCATTTGTAGGATTCTCTATTTTTGGATGGACAAACTAGTGTAACTCTACATTGTGTATGTGTGTAGTAGCAGCAGGACTGTGAAAATGGATTTTATTTACCTTCTCCAAGTGAGTGGTTTTGGAGTCTCACACTGCTGTGCCTGGCCTTATCCTCTCTGCTGTGACACTGATATTATTAATCAAAAACCTGTACAAATTTCATTCAGAGAAAGCTGCTGAGAATCATGTTGAACAGAACAGTGCAGAGAACACAACGAAGTGTCAGGACAACAGCCCCTTGCTCATGGAAGCGGAGAAAAATTCCACACCATGCTTGCTATATACACTACACAAAGGTCTGTCAGGGGCAATACAACACTGGCTGCACGACGAGAAACAGGCACGCCGTGTGAGGACAGCCGCCCCAGTGCAGGGACGAGAAGAATCTTAGTTGGAAAATAAATCCATATATCCCAGTCGCTGCTGTTACTAACAACAGACAAAAGGGTCTATCAGGGCACAATACTAAACACTGGCATGCAGAGGAGAGAACAGAGCACAGCAGGTGTGAGGACACTCCCCCCAGATTTGGCATTGGAAGAAGCTCATAATGTTGGAATAATAACATATATCACAGTCCTGTGTACTAACAACCTAAACAAAAGGTTATGATTACACCTCTCGGAACAATACCTGGCACTGGCTACCAGAGCAGCACAGCCGTGTAAGGACATCCCATTGATTGGCACTGGGGCAAGGAATACATCCATGATTCTTTGATCTTTGACACCTCACAGCTGACGGTGTTGTACAATGTGCATCCTCTATGACAACTACTTCTGTAAGATGCATTGTCAGTGCAGGCTTAAAGCGGATCAGCCTGGAGTTTACACGGGATACTGTTACTGTAACAAACCCTCAGTCGTGAGAGATTTCCCGTTGTAGTAAGCAGAGGTAAATGAAACGTTGAAGAACGGACGAACAAAACAATTAGGAACGTGACGATGTGATATTTGTGATGAGTGATTAATTTCCATTTAATGTATTGCTTGCTGTCAATCCAAATCAGGAAGTCAGAGACGTTGGTGACGGAAATTATGGTCCACTAGCCCAGCACCAAGGGCACTTGCAAGCTGATTCTAATCAATTATAGAGGATTATTGCTTGCACTGGAGAGGATTCTGTTCTAATTGTAGGGCATATTCGGCTCTGATACATCCCGGGCAGTATCTCAGTAATCAGCTTTGTCGGCTGCTTATAGATTGATCACTTACAATTTCTACAATGAACATCTAGGAAAGAAGTCATAGTGATTTCTTATGATTCGCCTCCATCCGGACCACCCTTCATGACGCTTGTCTAGTTACTGTCGTAAACGCACGGAAATCTCGAGCAGGGACGACAACCAAGAGACAAACACAATGCACCTATGGAGCTGAGCTCAGCAATCCACCCAGGCAGGAGGCAGTTGAATGGAGCTGCCAGTCTTAACTTGATCTGATGGTCAATATTAGTTTGGGGGAACACAGACCCGTTCTTGGTGTGAGTGGTGGTGGCATGTGGAGATAACACAGGCAGACATGGCCTTGTGCCAACAATCTTACCAGAGAACGTGACAAGCCACCCCGGTTTTCACATTAAACTATGAAAGGTTCCCTCATGTGTTTTTAGGAGAAAAATCCATAACTCAGTTCTGCTAAAATCCTTTTAAAAAAGTCCCTGGCCCCCTTACCATGAAGACTCACATGGGGCCTCTTCAGCCGGAGTCACAGTGGTGACACACGCTCAGCGCCCTACATCCCCACCCGCTCTCAGGAATGGATATAATTGAGGACGTGGTGTGTGGGACTCACTGAAGAGAATTTCCTGAGGGAGGGGGAAAAGAGGGAAGTTGAGGGAGAGATTGTGCTAGAGAAAACCCGCCACCAGGGGGACTCAGTGGCCACAATAGATCCAGATGGGTGAATCTTCTTACGTGCCGTGTCCCTCGCTCTGTGCAGATCGTGAACATTAATGCAACAACAGCCGCCGCACGGGTGTAATTTTCTGTCGCCGACTGATAGGGAAGTGCGGACCATTGGTTGCAATTTTTTCTTCTGTGTGCCACTTTCATGATCTACAGCGTGCTACACAAGTGTGATGGGCTCAGTAGTAATAAATGTGGTGACCTAGGAACATTAAACCAACGCAACACAACGCGTTACGCTGCAAGCATACTTACTGTCAAACAAAGGGCAGGAAAACACCAACAGCAAAACACTATATACTGGCATGATTGCAAAAGCTAGCAGAAAACTGGGCAGACAGGCACCAATGGAAATCCGTGGTCAGGAGTCCCCGGTTACTTTTTAGACAGATTTTTTAAGAGATGTTTAGCAGATCTGAGTTCCGGATTGTTCATACAGAATTAAAGGCAGGGCACAGACTTTGAGACCTTGTCTGGGTTCGTGGTAATAGTTTATTTCCAAGACTTGACGACATTGATAGGTCTTCTCGCCATCACTTTTAACCCCCCACGCACACACCTCTAGCCAGGGGGGCAGTCTTGGGGGCATCTAGGGGGGAGCACTGGTTTGGGAGTTGGCCGAGCGTGCACTGATTGTATGCATAAGTGAACCACACGTCCAGACAATATATTACAGTGTCAATCTGACCAAGAGACCGTGGATCCTCCGGAGGGTCCCTGGTTTCAACCAATACTGGATCCCAGAGGTCCCAGCAGAGACAAACCCCAATTGGAGCCGCATTGAGTCATATTTTTAGGGGATAATACAAGAGTACCAGATAAGATCGATTTATATCTTTGGTGAGCCTAAGGAACCCGGACCCCAACCGATTAATGCCACGGTCTCCAAGCAATGATCAGTCATTGAGTCAACGGTATGTCTTGGGGTTTTTTTTTGCTAAAAATCTCGCAGGACTATTTCCACCATTCATTAATCTGGTATTTAAATCTAGAACTACGTATTTTTTGGACTATAAAGCGCACAAAAAATCCATTTGATGCTCTAGAAATCCAAAGGTGCGCATATAGTCAGTGCGCTTATACTATGAACTTACTTGCAGCCAGACCAGCTGCTGAAGGGTGCACAGGTTGCCACCGATGAGTCATTTATCATGATGAGGCAAGGTGACGCCTATGTCCAGACGTTTTTAGAAGGCATTTAGGTAGTGGAGCCTATAATACCGTGTGACGGAAACAAATATGGTACGCGAGTGCAACACAGTGCAAGACAGAAGTCATGACTTGAGAGGACTTAGCAAAAAAGTCTCTAGTCACCCAGTCTCGCTGTTTAGGTGATGAGATTTTTATGCAACTTGAGACTTCTTTGTGACTTTTTGAAAAAAAAAATCCAGAAGAAAAAAAACCTCATTGACATTTTTGAATTCAATGAATTGATGGGCACGGTGTCAATTAGACATAGAGCTTACCAAGGAGCACACCTGATGCAGTTTGTATGGGATTTTATAAATCTATTCAGTCCTAGGGAACGTAACAATCTGGTAGGTCACAATCAAGAGATAATCAGAGTTCTGCTGCTCTTTATAGAAACAATCCACATCATGTGCCAAAGACCACAATTATCCATGAACGAACATTAGATAGAGGAGGGAGGATGAATGTTTAGGCATGGAGCGGAGCAGCGGTTGCACATTGGACCTGTACCTAGCGGAGGGACCGTTGGAGTCATCCTCGAGCCTACAGACACAACTACTTAATTTGTGAAAGCAAAAAAGATTCTATTACAATAAAAACAGGATATATTTGGCCTGAGAGCTGCAGTATACTCCCCGGAGGTGAGATGTAGCAGGGGGGAGAAGGTGATCTGATAAGGATTGCTATAATTATTAAAGATTTTCCTGAATCAGCAGACGAATAATTGTTCTCCGGGACAATATCACTTATAATAATAGTACGCAGAATTGAAGAGAAAATCATCATCCTTCAAGACCATCTTCAGCCTAGGATACACAAGAGGGGTAAAGGAAAAAACAGTTACACAGATGTGGTTAAGAGTGGGCCAGTCATTACATACATGAAAAGCTACTGGTATCTAACTATCGAGGATTCGTGTAGCTGCCCTTGTGATGAACGCTTGACTGATATGTAAGATGGGTGCTTGCAATGGATAAACTCGGTGCATGCATATCTCCATTATAAGTCTTGGAGAATGTGTCACGCCCCACTTCCACATGTAGATCCTCTTGTGATGACAGCCTTACACTACAGATGTTGCAGATTGGGTGCAACGGTTTTTAACCTGTGTGGCAGGACACTCCACCATTCCTCACTATAAACGTTCGGGGAATGTGTCACGCCCTCACTTACACAATGTAGCTGCCTTGTGATGATGACTTACAACTACAGATGTGTAGATGGGGTGCAACGGGTTAAACATGTGGCAGCACTCCACATTTTCATATAAGAATTTCTGGGGAATGTGTCACACCCATCACATTCACAGTAGCTGCCCTTGTGATGACATGCTTTATAACTTTTCTGCACAGTCCTCTGGGTTTCGGCAGCATGGGTAATGAAATCCCGTAGTAAAGTCCATCATCGAATCATGAGGCATTGGTTTTTGTATTTTGCCACTCCTGAAACTTTGTTTGATTATAAAATCAGCTGCCTGTGTGATGACGTGCTTGGAGATGCCTGGAATTGTGCACAGTGATCTTACACCTTTGTACAAAAAAATCCATCATGAAAAAGTTAATGTACTTCTGTAGTTCTGCCTATGTGATGTCATGCTTTACAATACCGCACCATATGCATGAAATTTTGCACAGGGGTCTTAAACATTTGGGGAACTGCTCCAGCACTAGTAGGGCCCTATATATCCTGGATTTTGTGTTGTGACCCTGGCTCTGTTCTTTGAGTGTAATTCTTATTCTGTGCTGTTGCGTCACCTTGGGTTCTATTTGCTTGTTGCCTGCCCTGACCTTTGGTTGTATTCTGGATTCTGCCCTGAACTCGGACTGTCTCTGTGGTCTCCCAGTCTGCCCCTAGTGCTAGTTGCACCTGTATCATTATCTTCTTCTCTGTAGAATCACCCTCTTATCATGACACCCGTCTCCCACATATTCAGGTTCACAATTTCAGTACCTTGGACAGAGAAAGTGATATTTTTGGAAGAACAGATAGATATTATATCAATTAGCGTAGACTGCACCACAAGGCTAAAATATATATCAACATCACAGCACCCAATATCAGCAGGACCGCTCAGCTTGTTGTCTTTGGTTTCAGCACTATCTTGTGTGCTTGTGGAGCTGCAAGTTCAGTGCTCAGTTGTAAGCTGGGTAGCTCCATATAGTTGTTCATAATATCTCATTAACAGGTTCTCCTCCCGATCATCCTCCAGAGCTGCACTCACTATTCTGCTGCTGCTGCAGTCACTATGTACATACATGACATTACTTATCCTGTACTGACCCTGAGTTACATCCTGTATTATACCCCAGAGCTGCACTCACTATTCT